>JAOSBL010167712.1:0-11106 GCA_027568915.1 Erythroxylum roraimae
TAACGAAAAAGATAACACAATTCAACCCCCCTTCTTGTGTATTGATTATCATTGTACTTACGTGTGATTCACTTCACACATGACAATTCCATTTGAAACATTGCTTATATGTTCATGAAAATTCTCATTATGAGAATTATATAAGTAATCATTTGACTTAAGATCTGCAAAATATCTCATATAAGGATTGCTATGTTTTAATATTACTTATGACCTATTCTAGTCAACGGTAACGCAATTGATAGTTATTAGATATAACATGAAATATATAAAGATAGGTAAGTAATTAATATAGGATTTATCACCCTAAAGTGATTAGGAGAATATTCCATTGGTCTCGATTATTATTGATTTAGGAAATCTTTGGCTAAGGAGGAATGGTACTTTAAAAATAGCGTTTAAATATCATCAATAAAATTAATTGCTAATAAGAGAGAGCTAATATAATTGGACTCAAATAGAGTAGACCTCTAACTGAAACATCGTGTGATGAAAGGATCAAATTATACAATAAAATCATACACAAAAGGTTAGTCAAAACAACCTTAATATTCCTAATATTTCAGTGGTGATGATGTGTTGCTAGGTGTCAATCTTAATTTATGGATATGATTTAAAACTAAATGAGTTTAATTTATCTAATCCTAAATATGATCTATAATTTATATCCATTGTTAACATATTTAGGAACCTAATGGTCATATATAAAGAATGGTTGAAGAGAGAAAAATGTGCTTTAATCAAACGGGACTTGAATGTAAAGACTAGAAACTTCAGGATTAAATATGAGATATTTAATAAATAAGGACCAATAAGAGACATTAGATCTTATTTGGGTCTAATTGGTAATTAATTAGAATTAATTCTAATTCTAATTAAATTTTAGCTAAAATTATATTTATTTAAATTAAATTTCTAAATTTCTAAACCTATTATAAATATGCTTAAGCTCTAAAGGAGCTAGCACTTCTCACCAATCATAAAATTCTCTCGACATATTCAAATGGATACTATTAGAGGCAGACATGCATGTGGCTAGAGTGGTTATGATGAGTTAATTTTAGAAATAGTTCAAGGAAAATGATAAGAAAAAGGATCATGTTACACAATAAGGTGCAAAGTTTTAATTCATGTTTTATTGTGTTCATACATTAATCATGTTATAAAATTTAAGTGATCTTGACTTTTAAAAAATCAAATGAAAAGGTTTTGTTCTTATTCTAATGCATGAGGATTAGATATTGTCTCGACTTCCCAACAAAGCATTCTCTTACTTAAATAAATTTGTATAATTTGGATGAGTAACTCAGATCATATCAATTTAGAGGTAAAGTTAGGAATAACATATAAGATACGCTTTGGCAAGAATTATCACTTAATGAATTTAGGACTTATCTAATATGTGATTGATAAGGATGTTATCTAACTAATTTAACTTTAGTTAGTTTATTGATTGACTCAAGTTTAACTAAATTTAAATGGGATCCTAGCTTACTAGAGAGATTAGAGTAATATTTCCAAATAGTAATGAGGGATATTATTTTGAATAAAATAAAAGGAGTAAACAACTATATAATTTAAGTCTTAATCTTATTTGGTTGCCATAGTTCATAACCAACTACTTGCTTACTTTATATTTATAATGATCTAAATAAAAATTACCTTTGTTTAGTATAATTAATACTAAGTTTTAGTGAACTAAATTTTTTGGACATAGGTTATATTAAGAAGAGTTCTCAAAGTTAAAAAGAAAACTTGTGTGTCCATTATACAATATTGCTATTAATCTTTATTAAGGATTTTGGTAACAAAGTTTGAAAGATATGTCAATATCATATATATGACAAAATATGGTGACATTTTAAAGTTGACTAATGTCTGATAAAATTTAATGGCAACATTTAAGATGCATGTCAACACCATAATAGCACAATGCAAAAGGTTGCATAACGTAAAGTTGAAAGGTATAATACCTTGATTGTTCCACTTAATTTAGCCTACTAAAAGCATAAATATAGACTATGACTGAAGGCATTAAATAATAGTTTTTATTTAATGCTGAATTTGGGCTCAACATTATTACAATATTCTAGGCATGGTAGAGATATATTATTAAGTAAAGTAAATGGTCCAATTTTATACACAATTTTTATATGATACATCAAGGGAGAATTGTGCTTAATATACAAAAGGATATATTTATCCTTTTGATTATGAATTATATTAGACTTATGAAACTTGTTGGGTTAAAGAATAAGCAAATCAAACTTTTGTGAAAGGATGATGATGGTTTTAGATTGTTCAATCTTATAAATATAATGTATTAATAATTTATAAAAGGATGAATAATTATATTTCATAAAAATTTCTAATGACCTTATATGATATAGTCATATGTATTAAATGAAATATTGATTTATATTTTTGAAATTTTCAAATTATTTAAATCCTAGGAAAAATTAAGCATTAGGAATGTTGAAGCACTTTCAATGGGATTGATGTAGTAAGATTTAAATTTCTTAGTTATCTATAGTGAATGAGATTCTTTAGTAAAGAACTCTACAACTAAATTTGATAACAGTATGGATTTATATAAGGAGAAAAATATAATATGAGATATTATATGGACTGTTCTCCCAAACTCATGTATGTCTTGGACTCTTACACAAATATTGAACATAAGGGAATGGATGCAGGGAATTATTAAGCACATAATTTTTTATGCAAGTAAGAAATCCTTTTGGTATGATCAATGGCATCTAAGGGGACCACTTTACAAAATGGAGGAACTTCAACCATTAAGACTCTTAATCACTCACAAAACGTAGGTTCAAGAGTTGACCACAAATAATTAATGGATTTGGCCTTTTCATTTCAAGTATAATTATCAACAACTTACCATATTATCAACTTGACTCCTCTAAAAAAAACTGGCACAGTGGATAGCTGATGAATCCCACCGGTTCTCCACCAAGGAATGTATGAGTTATCTTTTACCCATATCTTCCCACAAAGTGCAGTGGTTTCACTTGGTTTGGGATCAAGACATAAGGCTTCCATACGCTCTCTTATTGTGGCTCACCATAGGAGGTTGAATCCCTACCAAGAATAGTGTAAAGTTCACCATTGAATCCTTACACTGTGAACTATGTGCAACTCAGTTAGAGAGCATTGATCACCAATACTTTAGGTGTGATTATTCATCTCAAATATGGCACAAAATAGCATCCATACTAATAATGCTCTACAAATGACTGGACATGAACTATAGAACGGGCCTTACATCTCATGATAAAATGTGTAAGCTGATTATAAGTTACTCAATATCGGTTTGTCTACTGTGGTTTATATCCTATAGAAGGAGAGGACTTCTATGGTTTATAGGGGCAACTCATGAAGAGTTATTTTATAAAACAGTAATGTTAATCGGACTTACTATTTTAGCAATGGGATGACAACATAAAATTTCACAAAACATGAAGGAAAGATGGTACTTACAAAAACTTTACAATCTTATGAATACACTAGATATTATCTTATAAGGTGTAAGCTACTATATTGAAGATAGTTAGATGGATATGTATAGTAGTGTATCTTTTATACTACCTATCCATTATAAATTAATCAATTATTTAACTTTTTTTAAAATTATCTATTTTATTACTATACCTAGTATAATAACTTGCCTTTGTAAGTTCTAATTAAATCAATTAGCAAGGTTCCATATTAGATATGGAATGTTAAGACTTTAAAGAGTCCAAGTTAATGATTGAGGATGTGATGCTTTATTGAAGCATATGTTATCTTATAAGTCTAGACCTAAATTAAATAATGGAAAGGTTACGAGATATCAAAAAGGTTAGATATGATCTTATGTTCCCAATAAACAAAATGTTTGTTTTAATGAATACTTATAGAAGAATGATTCTCAAGATAAGTAGTAAGAGTAAGATGAAATTTAAGAAAGTTCAAATCTTATAATAATACATCCAAATGGAACCAGTACCATTATAGATACATCTAATGTATATTCAAAAGGTTATGAGACATTACAAGATCTACTTTCATAACGAATTCAAAGAGTTTTTTTAGATGATTATGAATTTATCATGTCTATAAGAATGCTAGTAGAAATATAGTTATACTCTTCAGTGGGAATGTAAAGAGACATACTTCTTATAAAGAACAAAAATTCATATTTTTCAATTGTTGAATATATGATAGTTTAAGAACAACTCTTACTGGATATAAAAGGATAAACATTTAATTATAGTAATTAGATCTATAGAGATGGATATAGAAGTTATTTTCCTATTATAATTAAAGTACATAGACAATATACTGAAAGTGTTTGGTATTTGAGATATCTAATACTTTTGCAAAAATATCCATTACTCTAGAGTTGATATTTAATTTCAAGGTTATATAGAAACTATCTTTATAAGTAATTTCTAATTAAGGTATATTTTACTTAGAACTATTATTTTGATATTGGAAAGGTTCCAATATAGAATTAATTTCTAATCAAGCCAAAAATATGTTTTTTGTTAAGTTGAAATGATTAATTGGATTAAGAATTTCTTTATTGAACTTGGTATAGTTACTTGTATTGTTCAAATAGTAATGTACTGTGGAATATTAGAGCCATTGGACCTGCAAAATGACATAAGGTCTCATCAAATATCTAAGTATATATTTGGATAGTTTCTCTTAATTATGATGATAATTAATATAAAATTTATAAGATTTAAGCAACTACTCACTGTAGAGAACCTTATAGAATTCTCTCACTAAATCACTGCCCTAGTAGTAATATGATCGTAATATAATGATATAATATAAGATACTTAAACAATTAGCTTAATGCAAGTGGGCGATTGTTGGTTTATGTTTTATAACCAATTGGGTGATTGTAGTTCAGTCAGATTATTATTTAAAGGCATACATATTCAAATTAAAGTCCACTAGATAAATGTATATTGTAAATGAAAATATGATGAGAATAAAAATATGAAATTCACATTGCATTTATGCATTACCTCTAAAATGTTCTTAGTAATGGTTATATTAAGATTGGAAACTAATAGAGCATACAAAGACTAACATATGTTATGTTTCTTTATTATAAAGGAAGCAGTTAATCTCATAAACTAAAGTATAGAAATACTTAAACAAATATGTCGGTACTTATTAGAGAACGAGTTCCCTAAATAGACCCTATATGAGAATTTTATTTAGAACGTCACTTATATGTCTATGGAAATTCTCATTATAGTGATTACATAAGTGATCTTTTAACTTAAGAGCTCCAAAGTATCTCAGATAGGAATTGATATGTTTTAATACTGCTTATGAACTATTTTATTCAAAGGTAACTCAATAGTTAGTTATTGAATATAACATGAACTATATAGAGGTATTTGAGAAATAAACATATGATACATCAATCTAAAGTGACTAAAGAGAATGTTTTATTGGTTTTTATTAATATTGATTCAAAAAAATCCGTTTTCGAGGTGGAATGACACTTTAAAAAGAATTTTTAATTTTCATTAATAGAATTAATTACTAATGGTGAAAAAATAATATGATTAGAGTAATTTTATGTCTAGTCGGAATATTGTGTGTTGAAAAGATTGAATTATACAAAAAAAAATATGTATAGAAAGGTTAGTTGAAACCACTTTGACATTCCTATTATTTGGGTGGATATGATAAGTATAGTGAAATGTATGAAAAGGTGTAAGATATAGATGGAGTCAAAAGATAATTTTGATCCTTACGTTCACACCATTTAGTTATTCATGTGTAAATAACATTAGAACATATCCTAATCACAAAATTCTTCATACAGAAAAAAATGGATATAAAGTTTATCCTTAGGCAATAAGCTCTATCTAATTTTGCTACAATGACATTTTTATAACATAAAATACAATTAAAATAAAAAGCATGCAATGCCAAATTAAAGATCCTAAAAATATTGTAAAAGTTGCTAATAAGAATCATGCCTTAGATCATATACATCATAATTCATAACTCTCACCTTATCATCAATATCAGTGAAATTATGCATATAAGTAAGTTCATGATCTAAGTATTGTAGGCTTATATGTAAGTATCATATAATTAATGTTTAAAAGGTAAAGCAAAACCTATAAGATGAAAAAAAAAATAGTTATGAAAAGGAAAAAGAAATAGATCGAGGGTCATGCATATATATGTATATACATATATCATGTACATTTAGATAAAGAAAAATAAGAAATAATGAGTGATTACAAAATGCCATAATGTTATAATTATACTAAGATACCACTAGAAGCATCAAAATAAGAATTAATAAGATGTTATTAGTGTTAACTAAAATCACTACAATACAGGATCGAGATTTTTTGTTAGTGAATAAATCTTGCATGTACTGTACAAGTAATTAAGACAACAAATCCATTTGAAAAAGGTACAAATAATGTAACTAAGGTTACATGCATATTATAACCCTTTTTTTAAGACATTCTACGTTTTAACAAGATCAAAGTTCTAATTACATGCTATTGTTAAAAATGGTGACCACAATTTATTTTAATGTCTTTTGTTAAAAATAAATTTTGAACTTTATTTTAATTTGTTTTCCCTAAATAAAGGTTGAACTTGATAATAGATTCAGACAGAGGCTAATAGTCAAATTGAAAAGTAAGAATTGACCATTTTAACTTATTAATGGTAGAATATGAGCGGTTTTAAAACATACATAAACACAAACGCTTAAACAAAATAAAGAGAGGAATATAAGACATTTTTCAATAATGTACTTTTATTCATCAAAAGCTTGTGGGTAAAGACACGAATTTCCTTATGATTTAGGTAATTAAAAAATTCTTTAGTCTTTAAATTCTAAAAAAATCTTTTTGTGTTTTAAATTTTTTTGAAGAATCACTTCTTATAGACTTTTGTTAAAAATAGCAATAAAATACATGTAACATGAGCATCATATATAGATTAATCAAATGTTGCTAATATGATGATTCAATTTAGCTTTTAAATCTAATTCAATTTAGCTTTTAAATCTAACTTAAAATAATTAAACCCTATAAAAACTAATACTTTATTATAGTTATCTTAAATTATTGGTTTATAATTAGTTTGATTGATTCATTACAGCTAAGTTGAGTTACTATGTCAATAGTATTTGATTGATTAATATATGTTGTTTATGCTATATGGGGTTTAAATGAAGTTTAAACAGATGATCTTAAGTAGATGAATATATTGATGCAGCTAGGAATGACAGATGATCTTTTCTAAAAAAATTATTTTAAATTTAATAAAAGAGACTCGTTTTGATGTCACTTATTGCTTCTTAATAGCACCCAAGAGGGAAGTGAATTAGGTGTTAATCAATTTAAAACTTTTTATCACCTAAGAATGCAATTTCATCATATATTAATATAATGTAAAGTGTAATGTAATTAAGTGCAATCAGAAAAACAACAACACGCAATGAGAATCCCGCTGATACGCGGGGTCTAGAGAGATCCAGTAGTATGCAACTGTACCCTTACTTCGTAGAGAGACTATTTCTGATAGACCCACAAGAATAATATATATGTATAAATAAAATAATAAAATACTAATTTTATTATTATTATTATTATTATTATTATTATTATTATTATTAAATAAAAATATAAAAATATGTAATAAAATACATAAATATAGAACAAGGTAAAGAGTAATAATAAATGATAGAATAAGTAAATAGATACACAAACCAAAAAGAAGACTGGTGTAAGAATAAATGAAGCAAACTATTGCAAGAAAATAATTAGGCTAAGTAGGAAACTATTTAGGCTAAATAATTAAGAGGCAAGTACTATGAAATAAAAAGTTAGGCTAAATACAAAATATACGACCTGAAGGAAAATGTTTAAAGACTTAAAAGAACGAGAATGACCTCTCTATTTGATGTCCTTTATCCATATCCTAGTATGCCAAAGTGTTTTATTATGAGTCTTGTCCTTAGTAAGTTCCTGTTGAGTCATATTATTCTTAATAACTACCCCTAGTTCTTCTTAAGCCTTTCTTTTATTCTCTTACAATCTCTAAGTATTATTTCTCACATGTTCTCACTGGAGCATTAGCGTATCTCCTCTTAATAAGCCCAAATCACTTAGGCCTCGTCTCTCTTAATTTTTCATCAATACTAGTCACCTTTAATTGGTCTCTTACCATTACATTCTTGACTTTATTTCTCCTAGTAAGGTTACACATCCAATGGGGCATCCTCATCTTCGCCACTATTAGCTTATGACTATATATTTGTTTGATGGGCTAACACTCTACCCCATATAACATGGCTGGCCTAATCGCTAAACGATAAAATTTACCTTTGATCAGCTTGAGTGGTATCTTTTTATCATATTAAAATCCTAATGCACTTCTCCATTTAAGTCACTCTAATCTGGTACGATGAATTATGTCTTCATTGATCTCTCCATTACTTTGGATGATAGATCCTAGATACTTAAAATACTATTTTCGTGGTATAACTTTTGAATCAATCTTTTTGTCCACATCGAAAATCACCCTATGGCTCGAAAAGCTACACTCTAAGTACTTGGTCTTAATCTTGCTCAATTTAAAGCCCTTCGTCTCTAATTATCCCTCTAAAATTATAGCTTGACAGTGACCCCCTCTCTTGTCTCATCTACTAAGACAATATCGTCAGCAAACAACATACACTAAGGCATATCTCCTTGAATATTCTTGATAATTTCATCCATTACTACTGCGAACAGAATAGGGCTTAATACGGAGCCTTGGTGTAGCTCAATACCAATAGAAAAATTATCACTATCAAAAATTCTCACTATCTCCTCCTATTGTCCTTACTCTAGTCTTTACCCCTTCATATATATCCCTAATAACTCGTGTATAGGTCGTAAGAATTTTCTTAACCTCTAAACACCTCCATATGATTTCTCTAGGTACCCTATCATATGTCTTATCTAAATCAATAAAAACCATTTGTATATTATGTTGTCTTTCCTTGTATATTCCATTAATCTTTTAAGGAGATGTAAAGCTTATGTTGTGGGCCTTCCTAGCATGAAGCCAAACTGTATCTACGAGATAGGAGCATCCTTTCTCACTCTCTTCTTAATCACGTTCTCCCATAACTTTATGGTGTAACTAAGTAGTTTGATGCCTTTATCGTTGTTACAATTTTGGATGTCTCATTGGCTCCTGTATAAAGGAATTAACATACTAAATCTCCACTTATCTAACATTTTGGCAGACTTAAGGATCACATTAAAAAGCTTGGCTAACCAAGTAAGACCCTCTATACCTAGGCTCTTTCTAACCTCTATGCGTATCTATTTAGGCCCTACTGCACTTCTACTATTTATCTCTATTAAAGCTCTTTTAATTTCTTTCCTTATAACCTGTTGATAATGAGTAAAGTTACAAAACTCTCAAACATGCTAAGATCACCTAAGGAGATTTTATCAAAAAAAGTTATAAAAGTACCTCTGTCATGTTTTTTTGATGTCATTTTCAGCCACGATCTGTTATGCTTCATCTTTTATACAAGGAACTTGATATAAGTCTCTGGCTTTATATTCCCTAGCTCTTGTCAACTTCAAAATGTGTTTTTCTTCATCTTTAGTTTTGAATCATTAGTATAATTTCTTTTAAGCTCTAGTTTTATCTATTAAGACTATTTTCTTTGCCTCTTTCTTTACCAATTTGTACCTTTCTCTATTAACTAATCTTTCTACCTCTGTGGTTCTATTTAATATAGCTTTATAGGCGCCTTTCTTGATCTTAACCTTTTCTCATACATCTTTATTGCACACCAAGACTCCATCTTACTAGCTTTAGGCCCTTTAGAAACCCCTATGACCTCTTTAGTTGTATTTCTTAAAAGAGTTGCTACACTCTCCCTTAACTGGTTAACATCTCCTTCCAATTTCTATTTTTCTCTATATAATACTATATTCCTAAGTTGTTCCACCGTGTCCCCTTTTAGATTCTACCATCTGACTTTGGTTCATCTACTAAGACTTGTCTATGCTGAGTTGACAAGTAAGCATTTGATATTACCTTACAATCCTTCCTCCTAGGTCGATTGCTTCGCCTTACGAGGAAGTAATCAATTTAAGTTTTTATGATTCTACTCTTAAAAGTCACCAGGTACTCCTCGTGTTTCTTTAAAAAAAAAAGAAGAATTGGCCATCATTAACTTAAATGCTACTGTAAGACCCAATAAAATAGTCTTACTATCATTCCTACCACCTTAACCAAAACCCATATAAGTCCATAGATACCTGTCTGAGGTTACCCCTATATGACTAATTAAAGTCTCCTCCTAAAATAACTTTCTCATCAGGGAGGTTTGCTGAATCACCTCATCTATCTCTTCCTAGAATTACGTTTAAGTTGTTCATTCAAACCTACTTAAAGTGCACAAACACACACCACACTGAAAACAGTGTCTTTCACCATAATCTTTAAGGACATAATCCTATCATAAGTCCTTTTTACCCCTACAACATGATTTATAAGTTCCTTGACAACTAAAATACTTACCTCATTCTATCATCTCGAATGTCTTCAATACCAATGTTTAAACTTATTAATCTCTTTTGCTTTAGCCCCGTCCACTTTGTCTTCTGGATGTACGCTATATAAATTTTATATTTGTCTAAAATCTCCACTACTCCACCAATTAGTCGAATGTATAGTTGGTTGCTTGACTGGTCTATCCCTTAGGCTAGGATAAATCCAACATAAATCAACATTTAAAAGTAATTTGAAACATTAAATTTTAATTCTTTAAGCTTGTCAAAAATATTAAAATAGCCTATTTTAGTATAAACTTCTCTTTGTTCACTTCCATAAGTTCCCAAATTTTTGTTTTAAAGGTCAAAAGGTTTTTATTTAAAAATCAAAACTTTAATTCCTTTTGATAACTAAAATGCTTATGCATTGAAATTGAATATGAAATGTTTTATACATAAAGAGCTTCTAAAACATTAAAATGTCCAAGAATATAAGAAAGATTAAATAATATTATATAATTAAAGTTCTTTAATATTCCCT
>JAOSBL010167756.1:0-11103 GCA_027568915.1 Erythroxylum roraimae
TTATCAACAATCTTCCTTGAAGAAGTTAGACAACGCTTCTCTGTATTTGGAGAAGTGGAATCCTATGTCCCAGTCCTTCATCAAGTTACCAAGGAGGGACATGTATTGTATGACTTGCCTCCTACTTTTTCCCTACTTTTTATTTTTTATCATGAGATGTAATTCTTTTTATCTCAGGCGACCAAGGGGCACTGGATTTCTCAAGTTTAAGCCAGTGGATGCAGCTACTTCTGCAGTTTCAGCAGCTAATTTTGGATCGGTCCAAGGATTTTTTAGAAAGGTAGGCAACTGAAAGTCTTGAAGGGTTTGGATAAGAAATCAACCCATGATATGGAATTAGAGAAGACCAAGACAGGGTCATGATCACCGCAATCTTTACCTGGCAAAGGTTGGTCCTCATTGACTTCACTTTCGAAACTTTTTAGCTTCTTATGCCTGCTTGTTTGCGGTATCATTGCGTTATGAATGTTATCTTTCCTGTGTCTGATCTTACAGATTTTAGTTGTTTTTTTGACTGCCCAAATTCTTGATAGGAGGGTGTTATTCATGAGGGGACTCCAGCTGCTGAAGGTGTTTCAGCTAGTGATATGGAAACGCCAAAATAGTAAGTTCATTCTTTGTTTCAACTCTTCTCTAAATGTTCTGAGTCGAAATGTGGGTTAAAAAGTAATCCACCTTCTAACGAGGAGCCGCGAGTACGTGAACATTTAAGCATGCTGTTTTATGACAAAGGTCAGAAGGTTTGCCTGAGATTATGAATGACACTACATGGCAACTATGTGGTGCCAGCTCCCTCTCTCTTTTTCTCTGCTCTTCATAGCATACGTGTGCCATTAATATTCAAGAGTTTCAACATACTTTGATTTTTGACAAACAAATAAACTGCGGTTGATCTTGATAGATATTTCCCTTCATGTTGATGATGCTTTGGTAAATGTTGATTTTGCTAACATTTGAACTGCCATTAGAACTTTCCATGCCCTTTCGGCCATCTCCAACCATTAGGCCCTTCCAACCAACACACTAAAATACCAAGGTGTCTTAAAACTACTCTAACCAATGCACCAAAGTTTGATTATCAAGATCACCATTTTATAACACATCAATTTGGTGTATTACTATTCATACATCAAAGTTGTAAAATGACATTTTTGACCATTTTCTTATTTACATGTTTTTTTACTCCTTTCTCACATTTTGATTTATTTACATAATTTATTAAGTAATTAAATGTATATTATTTTATACAAAATATATCATTATAAATATCTCTTTGAAACCTTTAAAATGACACTAATATTGAACATAATATTAAATTTATTTTTAATTTTAATTCTTATTTATAAGTGGTATAAATTTATTAATAAAATATTTTAAGAATAAAAAGTAAATTTACAATAAAAAGCATATAAAATTTAAAATAAAATAAACCACAACATTGATTTAAAAAAATTAAAAATCAACGAAAAGGTTTGAAATTACAACTAGATTAAAATAAATTTTAATTACAACCAGATTCAAGATTATAATCAAATTAAAACTATAATAACCAAATTAAAAATAAAAATACAGTACTTGAGAATATTAATTTAACATAAATAATTAATAGTTTGAAAGGTTATTTCCATTTCTTTTAAAATCAAAATATTGGTTAAAGTTACTAGATGAGTTAGGTCTACGTTGAGGTTCTCATTCTTGAGTTTTTTTTGTACAAATTTTAAATTGTTCATTTTTGAAAGCTTTACACATTACTGGATCTTTGATGAAATCTAGATCTTTACATAAAATTACGTTCTCTTTCTGTCTTTATTGTAACTCTAATTTATTTGCTTCATTTTGAGCTCGTAATAATTGAAATTTATAATTCTTTTCAAGAAGAAATTGATTTTTATGAAACATTCCTTTGATTTCTTTATTCGTGGTTGCAATTTTTTTTTCATTTCCTCGTTTTGTTTCTTTTTCATTTTTTCTTTCTTCCTTTTAATAGGATGATCAACTGCATTATTTTTTTCAGTAAATTCATCTTTAGCTTCAGAATCATTGTTTAATTCTATACAAAATGATGATGATCTTATTGACTTATTTGATTTTTGAGATTTAGACTGTGATATTTCATTGCAGTTAGATCGTTTTCGATGACTAGGAGTTTTCTCTTTGTTAGTATTAACATATTTCTCCATATCTTTTAGGATTGGCTATACATGATTAAATTTGAAACCTTTTTGAAAATTTGGATCTTGAATGAGTAAATCTTTTGTTTTCTCGAACTGCAATATAACATTGTAAGTTAAGTTAAATTTTAGGGTATAGATCAAACGTACTTAGATTCATATAAGGTAAAAAAATAATAAATAAATAAAGTACCTACAATATATTGTTTAGAAGCACCATTTGGATTTAAGTTTTCAATTTGTCGAATACATCCTCTTAATTTTTCAACAGATGTAATTGTGGTTTTCCATTGAGGTTGTAGAGATCTCCAAGGTCGAATAGTGGTGATATGCTTCGGTCGCATTTGATAATATTCAATTATGATAGACCAAAACTGAGTCATAGATTGCTCTCTACTAGTAACTGGGTCTTGTGAAACATTAAGATATATATGGCACAGGACTTGATTTTTTTCAATTGAATATGATGCACTTCAAGATGTATTCGAAGGTTTGTTATCTAAATTTGAGCTTGCCATTTTTTTGATATGTTTCAAAGAGTGTTATAGTTTAGGATTTTAAAAAGTGTTATATGAAATGATAGTTTCAGTTTGGTAGAGCAAATCAACTCTTTATAGAGATATTGTGTGAAAGAAATAAGGATAACAAATCAACTATCTAACGGTTGCGTAGAGATAGAGTTAGGTTTTTTGTAGGATTTCTTATCTTGTCTTCGATATTGTGTGAAAAAGATAAGAATACTAATAAATGTAATCTAACAGTTGTGAAGAGATAGAGTTAGATTTTTTGTAAAGATTCTTTATCTTGTCTTGGATATTGTGTGGAAAAGATAAGAAATTCAAATGAATGGTTAAGATGAATGTAATTTGATCTAACGGTTGTGAAGAGATAAAGTTAGATTTTGTGTAGAGATAAATGAGATAAAGCATAAAATGAATTATTTACCATATAAGGCAATGAATCATTAGCAAATTCATCATTGAACCCTTTACTATATTTATCTATAACCATGACTAATAATGGCAGTACATCTTATATATCATCCTCATCTTCATCCTCATCGTCATCATCAGAGGATGAATTAGATCTCACTTTTGCAATATTGGCACAAAACAAAGCTATATTATCTACATATACTAATAACAACCTTGCAATGGATTACTATGTGAACAATGTAGTAACTAGCCAAAGCACAAAGGCTCAATCCCTAGTTATAAAGTAATTTATTATGACCGTGTTGTTGTAGATCAAAGATTATGGGATGATTATTTTGTAGAAAATCCAAGATATAATGCAACAATGTTTTACAGGCGATTTTGGATGAGTTAAAATTTATTCCTGTGAATTGTTAGTGCTGTTGAAGGTCATGACAACTATTTTATGCAATAGAGAGATAAATGTGGTAAACTAGGATTGTTTAGTTTACAAAAAGTAACAGCAATATTTCGAATGTTGGTGTATGGTGTATCAGCTTATTTAAACGATGAATACATTAAAATTGGAGAATCAACTACAATTGAAAGCACAAAAAGATTTTGTCAGGTTATTGTGGAGATCTTTGGGTAGAGTTATCTAAAAGCACCGAATGCTAATGATATTACAAGGCTGCTTAAAATTAGTGAAGAACGTGGTTTTCCAAGGATGCTAGAGAGCTTATATTATATACATTGGACATGGCAAAACTGTCCAATGGCTTGGGTAGGACAAGATAGTAGACGTAGTGGATTCCTAGCTATTATTTTTAAAGTTGTAGCTGATTATGATTTGTGGATATGACATACACATTTTGGTTTGCTAGGGTCAAATAATGAGATTAATGTGTTAGAGACATCTCACTTGTTCGCAAACCTTGCTAAAGATATAACACCTTCTACTTATTATGTTATTTGAGGAAAAATGCACAGTACTATATATTATTTAGCTAATAGTATTTATCTAAAATAGTCTAGCCTAGTACAAATCATTCATGATCCCAAGGTCCCAAAAAGAAGTTATTCGTGAAGATGTAAGAAGCATGTTGGAAGGAAGTTGATCATACATTTGGATTTCTCCAATCACAATTTACAATTATTAAGGGACTGAAATGTTTTTGGAAAAAATCCATAATACATGATATTATGTCCGCATGCATTATAATTCACAATATGATCATTAAGGATGAATGTGATATCGAAGTGACGATACAAGACTAGAGGGAAATGCCAGCTCCTAAAATTAATATAAATAGAGATGATACAATTAGATTTCAAGAATTCGTTGCTAAACATAAGCAAATTAAAAATAAAGAAATTCATTATGAACTTTGAAATGCATCGATTGAACGTTTGTGAGAACGATATGGTAATTCAGAGGAGTAGAGGTTAAATGTGTAATAAAAATATTATATTTGTGTATGTTATTAACTTGTTGTTGCAATAATATTAATTATATATGTTAAATAATAGTAATTTATTATAAAGTATATATTAAATAATTAAGAATAATGATTCTATTTTAATTTTATAAATAAAATAAAATAAATAAAAATTAATGTATAAATAAAAATTAATTTAGTTAATAACTAAATTATTTTGAAATATTCTTTTAGGATACTTTATCACTAAATTAGGTGTAAAGTGATTGAAGTGTAAAACAATTTGGTGTAAAAGGATTCCTGAAATATTCCTTTTTACACCAAATTTGGTGTAAAATTTTAGTGTAATGCCATTTCCAACCATTACATTAAAATTCATCCTTTGCTGATGAGGATGATATATGAGAAATACTGGCATTAGTACTCATGGTTGTAGATAAATATGATGAAGCGTTCAATGATAAATTTGCTAATGATTCATTGCCTTATATAGTAAATAATTCATTTTATACTTTATCTCATTTGTCTCTACACAAAATCTAACTCTATCTCTTCACAATCGTTATATGAGATTGCATTCATCTTAACTGTTCATTTGGATTTCTTATCTTTTTCACACAATATCCAAGATAAGATAAGGAATTTCTTCACAATTGTTAGATTAGATTGTGTTTATCTCAACCTTTCATTGGTATTTTTATCTTTTCCATCTAATATCCAAAACAAGATAAGAAATCCTACAAGAAGTCTAACTCTATTTCAACGCAACCGTTAGATAGTTGATTTGTTATCCTTATTTCTTTCACATAATATCTTTACAAATAATTGATTTGTTCTACCAAATTGAACCATCATTTCATATAACACTCTTTGAAACCTATAAAAAAATGGCAAGTTTAAATTTAGATAAAAAGCCTTCGAATACATCTTGAAGTGCTTCATATTCAGTTAAAGAAAATCAGTTCTTATAACATATATATCTTAATGTTTCACAAGTTTCAATTATTGGTAGAAAACAATTTATGACTCAGTTTTGTTCTTGTATCACAACCGAATATTATCAAATGCTATCAAATCATATCACCACTGTTCGACTTTGGAGATCTCTATAAGCTCGATGACAAACCATAATGACAACTGTTAGAAAATCAAGAAGATTTGTTCAACAAATTGAAAACTTGAATCCAAGTGGTGCTTCTAAACAAGATATTGTAAGTACTTTATTTATTTATTTTTACCTTGTATGAATTTAAGTACGTTTGATTTATATCTTAAAATTTAACTGAAGTTACAATGTTGTATTGTAGTTTGAGAAAGCAAAATATTTACTCATTCAAAATCCAAATTTTCAAAAAGGTTTCAAATTTGATTATGTATAATCAATCCTAAAAAATATGAAGAAATATGCTGATACTAGCAAAGAGAAAACTCCTGATCATCGAAAGAATCTAACTACAATGAAATGTCACAGTTTAAATCTCAAATGTCAGATAAGTCAATAGGATATTCATCATTTTGTATGGAATTAAACAATGATCCTAAAGTTGAAGATGAATTTAATAAAAAAAATGGTGCAGCTAATCATCCTATTGGGAGAAAGAAAAAAAAAGAAAAAGGAATAAAATGAGGAATTGAAAAAAGATTTTATGTCCATGAGTAAAGAAATCAAATGAGTGTTTCATGACAGTCATTCTCTTCTCGAAAAGAATTATGAACTTCAGTTCTTACGAGTTCAAAATGAGGCAAACAAATTAGAGTTACGAAAAAGATAGGAAAAGAATATAATTTTATGCAAAGATCTAGATTTTATTAAAGATCCAGTGATGTGTGAGACTTTCAAAAATGAATAAACTAAAATTTGTCCAAAAAGAGTTCAAGAAGGAGAATCTCAAGGAGAAGCTGACTTATCTAGTAACTTTAGCTAATATTTTGATTTGGAGGAAATGTGGATAATCTTTTAAACTATTAATTATTTATGTTAATTTAATATTCTTAAGTGTTTTAATTTTCTTTTAATTTGGTTGTTGTAATTTTAATTTAATTGTAATCTCGAGTCTTGTTGTAATTGTAATTTATTTTAGTTTGATTGTAATTTGAAGCATTTTCGTTGGGTTTTAATTTTTAAAAAAATCAATATTGTGGCTTATTTTAATTTTAATTTTATGTACATTTTATTTTAAATTTACTTTTTATTCTTAAATTATTTTATTAATGAATTTATAACACTTATAAATAAGAATTATAAATAAATTTAATATTATATCCAATATTAGTACTGTCATGTTAAAAGTCTTAATGAGATATTTGTAATGATATATCTTGTGTAAAGTAATATATATTTTAAATTTGATTACTTAACAAATTATATAAATATATCAAAATGTGAGAAGGGCATAAAAGGAATATGTGAATAAAAAAAGGTCAAAGATATCATTTTACAATTTTTGATGCATGAATAGTAACACACCAAATTTAGTGTGTTACTGTTCATTACACCAAAATGGTGGTCTTGGGAATCCAACTTTAGTGAATTGGTTGGAGTGGATTCAACACACCAAATTTGGCATTTTAGTGTGTTGGTTGGAGATGGCCTTAAAGTCTGCAGTTTGCAAGAAAAGAATTCGAAGAAACTCCAGTCTCCAAATTTTCATGTTTCAAGGATCAGGTTAGTTATCTAAAATTTGCCAAAGTCGATGGTTGAGAAAGAACTAAAGAAAATTTGTGTTGATGTAATTTTCTCTTGAGCTATAAAATAAAAACTTATGATTAGACAGGTTAGCTACATTTGCAATCTTGTAATTGTTCCAGTGCTATTTAAATTTCCTTTTCATTTTATTACATCTCTGACGACACATTTTCCACTTAAACATTAATTATGAAGGTAAAGTTTTTGAAGGATATGAAGATAGGAAAACTTGCCACAAAGACTCACTCGCTTGGAGTTGCTTTTGTCAAATTTTCAAAGCACCAGTATGCTCTTGTCACCCTGAGAGTTCTAAATAAGAATCTTGGTGATGTATTCTATTTGTTGTTTAATCGTAAGCCTAATAAGTGGATTTATTTTATAACTTAAATGCAATGTTTAGCTGTCCGTAGAAACTTTTGGTTTAGAACATTAACCTGTTGTGGAATTTGCTCTTGATATGTCCAAACACTGGTATGCTTGGTTCACTTTGGGGAATGATAATACGAATTATAATGAATACAGTAAGAAATGGAAATATATATGGCTTCTATTTCTCACTATATTTAGGGGGTATGGAATATTGCCCCAAAAAGGGATATAAAACATTGTTCATCCAATCATAATATATCACCAATAATCTTTTTTTCATTCCTTGCCCATTCCTTTCTTCATATACCAACTAACCGAGCACCTCCTGAAGTTATGAAAAGCTAAGCAATGAAAACCACAGGTGAAAACCCATGATTTAGGGAGTAAAGAAAATGATTCTTCACAGAGGCTAAACGTAACATGAGAAGTATAAGAAAAGAAAGTACAGAGTTGAGGATACATCAGGGAAGAAATGTGAACCAAGTAAAAAGAGTAGCATGGAAATTGTGATTTCTCATATAGATTTCTTTGAAAATCTAAAAAGTAAAAAGAAATAAAAGAGCAATTTAGAAGTGAGAACAAACAATCACTAGAAGATAAATCAAAAGGCAAAATACTTGGGTGAATCAAAATGGCCAGGCTAAAAAGTCAGGTTAAAATGACATCATAGTTATGTTGAAAATTTTAATGGAATTATATATATAATATTAACAATTATATATTGTGGACTATTATAAGATTTACACTAAGAGAAACATGTTTTGTTAAGGTTTCAATTAATGAACTTAAATAATCTAATTAAACATGTGTACTTAATTTATGATTGACAAATTAAAAATAAGCATTGTATGTATAAATAAGTGATTATAGTCTTCAGAGAACATTAGGGTTTCTTTTTTGATATCTCATTGTTAGAAAATGCAGACAATCTATACCTTTCTCTTGGAAGATTAAAAGCCAAAAAGAGTCACATGAACTCTACTATGCCTATTTCTATATATTCAAGTATGCCTTTTCAATTAAATTTATTTTTGGTAATTTAATACAATTAATTTGTGTTCATATTATAAAATTTATATTGGATCTAATAAGATGTATCAGAGTTTGTATTATATTGTATTATTGAGATTAAGTTTACTTTTATGTTTATAATTTTTTATCCTTAGGATTTATATAGTTTTAATTTCGCTAAGTACCGATCTAGAGTATGGTTTTGCATATGATAAATAATTTGACGATGTACGGTAACCATAATGGTTGTGGGATCTTGTTTAACATCTAAAAGACAAGGCTGGCAGAATATCGACAACATCAAAGACCTTAAAGAAGGAAAAGAAAAATTGTTAGAATTCTTGAAAAAAAAGATCTCCTAGAGCAAAAAAGTCATATAAATGTTATCTTTATAGAAAACTTGAACATTATGCCAAAACATTCTAGGATATGGGCTTAATATTGGTCATAGGTATGCTAGATAAGAAAACAAACCCTTTATAATGGATACAAAATACCTCAAGGCCTGCCTCTTAAAATACTGTTTTAAAGTTATCCTTTAATATGACCTTAGTAGGATCATATAGTCTAATATTTGTTGATTCACAAGATCAATCTTAAAGAGGCAAATGTAGAACATACTCATATCTACGTGTAAAAGTGATACTATTGATGACTTAAGCTTTCAGGAGAGAAGGATGTTTAGAAGGAAGCTATGGAGGAATAACTAGTGTTATTTCTGTTTTTTCTTGTTGCCTTCAACTAAAGGTAACGGTTTGCTTATATAAGCAGAGGAGGTTACGAACATAAAGTAAAATAATTTGGTTTAGTAGAGCTGTCATCATATTGTGTGGGTCCATATACATAGAGACATGTAATAATACAAAGACATATAATAGTACAATAATTTAACTTAGTAAATAACTTACTGATAAATACTTAGTGGACACACATTATGGAGCAATACACAAAATAATCATATACGGTGAAGGCCTACTTTATTTTGATGGTGGATCCTACTTAATGGATAGGCTCATCCAATGGAGAAAGATTCTCTTCATCATCTGTGATATGTCTATATTTTTTGAAGAGATGCTCATAATCTTCTTCGTTGAACTCGTGTATACCTTCATCAAGATCTTAGGAATCTTGGAAGTATGAGGGGAGAGATTCAGATGGTCTTTTAAAAGATAAACTAAAGGTTGGGTCAATCCATCCTTCTAGGAAATCTATTTCTATCATTATGAGTTCTCTAGGGCAAGGCCAAAGGAGGTACATTTAATATGACAATGCTATTTAGGAAAATTATTAAGATCATATAAGAACATCTTAAGACTCTTCGTGACCATGTCTTTATGCTTAGGCCATTAAAGAGAAGTATGCCATAGGTGTGCTTGGTTAGGTGTGTAGATGAGACCATCTTTTATTAGGTTAAAGGCCTATTAAGCACAAAAAATCAATGTGTGTCTTGTTTGTTTAATAGAATGTCCCATAATCTATATTGATTAGTGACTTGGGATAACTCCTTTCTCCAGCACATTAATAGTAAATACCATTATAAAAAAGTTTATAAGGAAAAAGATTCATTGTTGCAATCAAAGTTGCGAATACCATACTAGACTTGGTATCGAATTGAGTTATGATATAGTACTGTATCGATACTGGGTACCGTTTCGGGTAATTTTTTAAATTTATGAAATAGTCTCCGAATTTTTTGAAAATTTGCAAAATAGTCCATTAGTATATTGTACAGTTGTACTGTATACTTTATAAGTTTACATCAACCCTGTCTCTAAAAATCATAATAATAAATAATAATCATATTAACATGAAATAACAATAATTTTTAAATATTTCACATATAAATGATAACCACAATTAATATGAAAAAACACAATCATCATCATGCAAATATAAAATTAAGAATAATACAAAGTATTTAAAATATTATAATAATACAATTTCATTATATAATAAATAATAATTACATAAAAAAATATTCAATAAAAAGAACAATAAATATCCTTAACTCTTAAACTATTACAATTTACAACAAGAGTTTGTGATGAAGAAATAATCAAGTAGAAGTTAACCTGAAACAAAAACATTTACAATTACATTACATATAGAATTTAACATATACATCAAATATAAGTAAAATTAAAATAAGAGAAAAAACAAAAACTTGGAATGAAATTCAATCGTCTACGGGAGGATACCCGCTATAACTGCATTGACCCTAGTTATCATTTGGTACAAAATTTTCATCATTGAGAGGACCTTCAGCATCATTATCATTCAAATTTAATGCACCAAATGACATGTCAACGCTTTCCCATCCAAGATTATCTTCTAAGCCATTGACATTTACCAATTCGATTATTCAGAAATCCAATCCGCCAAAAGATCAATATTATCAATAGAAATTGGATTAGTTGAACTACTTATGCTATTAAGACTCCTAGTAAATAATAAAATTTAATTATTAGAAAATTATAAGAAATTATATCGAAATTAATAATGATAATAACATA
>JAOSBL010167790.1:0-11101 GCA_027568915.1 Erythroxylum roraimae
GCATTTTAGTTCATTAATATTTTCAAGATCGAAACCCCCTTTCCTTACTAACTTTGCTTGCACTTTATGACATATAGGCTAGCTTAGGTCCATTTCATTAGGTTCCAATTAAGTGTGACGACCCAAGGTTGCATCCTATATTGCAATCCTTGGAATTAAATTATTTTTGATTCGGCTTCCAAGGGTTTGATTTTTGGATCGAACGATGGCCGCGATCAGGAAGCATAACCGAAACCATAAATACTTCCAACCATTGCCGACGATGATCCTCGTGATCTCTGAGTTGTTTAGAGCTTCTATCCTCTTCCTTAGCCAAGCGATGGTGTCAAAACATGCGTAGGTGAAGATAAGGACCAAACCAAAACCAACGTTTATTTTTAAACAACACTTCCATACCCTGCTGTTCATCACAGAGGCAGAAGGTTGAGGAAGTGGGGACAAAACGAGGAAAGGGACCATATACAAGTAGGTAAGGTTTAACCGCAATCCTGACGGAGAACACATAGTAGTCGCATCCAACACACTTTTATCCAAATTGTAATAAAATTCTTGAACCAATTCAGCATCAAAATGTTTGGGCAGTAATGCAATAGTTAACAAATTTCGCTCAGACAACAAAGTATCCAAATTAAATTATTGATATTAAGCTAAATTGAATGGATGATCAAGAACTAACCCAGTAATGGCAAGAGATTCCCATTTCTGTTGTGTTGTTGAAGAATAAAATTTATGAGACAGGGCTTGCTCCCCTGAAATTCAAGTAGGAAATTGGAGGCAAGGCGCCCTAATAGATTTTCGAGCAAATTGTTTTATGCAACATTTGGAAGTTGAAGGAGCAGTGTTTGGATTAGAGATAACCAAAGGTGTTGGAGTAGGAGGCTTGACAGTGGCATTCTTCGATGCAGAGGAAGAGTTATCAGTAGACGATTCCGCAATAAGATGAGACAATACTCGTTGAACATCATCATCAACAATCGATTGTACCCGAGTAGGGGGAGGATCGAGAAAAACAATGGTTGCCACTGAGGAGGAACCAACATTAGTGCTTAAAATCACGTGAGATAGGTGCTGCCGCAAGCAGCTAGGGCTGCGAGGTTGTTCGGTTGGAGGCGATGCATGGATGGAAGGACGAGAGGAAAGTGGACATTTGGTTTTTCACATAGTGAGGTGCAACAAGAGATGCAATGGTGGAGAGTGATAATGAGATGACGACAGTGGCGTGCGACAATGAGAGAGAGAGAGAGAGCCAAGAGAACCAAGTGAATAGTAAAAAATTAAGAAAGGAGGAAGGCGTGAGAGTAAGAAGCAATTTTTCAAAACAAAGAGGGAAGGGAGAAAGAGGATGTGCAACGGTAAATAAACAGAAGAATAGAAATTAGAGCCTGTTTAGTTTAACAGCTGGAATAGACTAGTTATTCTTAATAATAGAAAAGATGAGTAATAGAATAGAATAAGTATTATTTTGTTTAGTTTACTGCTAAAGAATGTCTATGTCAGTGTTTGGTTTGAAAATATAAAATTAGAATGAGAAAGGAATAACTAACAAAAAGACCAAAATATCCTTATTATTATTATTATTATTATTAAATTCCTTACTATTATTAATTTTATTATTCTTATTATTATTATTAAATTCCTTATTATTATTAATTTTCTTCTTCTTATTATTAATTTTATTATTCTTATTGTTATTAATTTTATTGTCATGAATTTAATTGTTATTAATATTATTAATTATTACTAATTATTAAATTCTTTACTATTATTAATTTTCTTCTTCTTATGATTAATTTTATAATAATTATTGTTTTTATTATTTTTATTCTTATTAGTAATATCACTGTCACTCCTCTCTGCACGATCGTGCACTGTGAGATGCTTCCTCTTTGTACGATTGTGCGATTTCGGGTAGCTCTTAGCATAACCGTGCAAATCCTAACTTTTCCTTTTGGTCACGATCGTGCGACTCCATGAGACTCCACAGAGAGTTCCAAACTGCAGATTTTTGTCTCTTCCTCCTCTCTTTTGCTAAATCCAACATTTCTAACTTATATCTATTATTTTCTCGTAATTTCGACTGCCAATAAGCTTAACTCATTCACAAACAAATCAAAATCTATCACAACACCAAAAATAGAATATTCATATATGCATATTCATCCTAGCTTCTACACTTCTTCATTTTTTGCAATTCTTCATTTTCTTTACCACTTTCATTCCACATCTCACTTGTAACACTCCACTCTCGCAAGACACGTACCTGACATCTTGAGAGATATCCGAATATGTACCTTGCAAGAGTGACATGTTAGAGCACTCACATCACTAACTTAATCATGGCATCATCATAAATACATAAATGTCACCATATTTTAAAACTGAATTCCTCATTTCATTTCATAAAAACCGAATATGTGCATTGAAGTTTTACAAAATTATTCAAATATGTACATCATCAAAACCTAATACAAAACATGCTACATGAACGAGGAATTATACAAAAATTTCTATCTAATCATTTAGTCTCAGCTGATCGACCTTTGAGCCACTTCTTTGTTCCAAAAGTACAAGAGCTGTGCTTTTTGTAGAGCCTCTCTGTCATTAGTGTCCTCTCTTAGTCCTGAAATGTCAACATTGCAATTTTGTTGAATTTTGCTAACTCAGTGAGGTAACCATCCTCGATGGTTCACTCAATTAATACATGTAATCATATAATTCATATCATTTTAATTATCATCATGTAGTATCACATATCACTTTGTTCACAACATTCACGTTCTCGTTCAAATACAAGTAAACAATATATTACAACCAGTTGAGCATACATATTAAATGAATATGCAATACACATGTGGCTCACTTTCATTTACTTCTTTGTTATGACCAAGTGTTTTTTTACTAGCTCATTTCCCTTGTGGATACAAAGCTGTATCAGATAATGTCCCATATCCCTTAGTGGATACTAAGTACAATAGCAACTGAGCCAGAGGCTCTTATCACATTTTGAGCTTTAAGCTCTTTTACTGGAGACTACACAACTGCCTTTATCTTTCGTGTATTCATATGATGAAATGCATTATATTCACATTCACATTTATCTTCGGATTTGGCCCGGCATTCAACATATGCGTTGAGAATCATTTATTTCATCAGATTCATATATAAGGAGCACTTCAAATATCACATTCATACATCCAAAGCCTTGGACCTTCAGTTTTTGGAATCCACACAATCAATGTCACATTTATAAAATAATTCAAAACATAATCTAAAGAAAACAATTAATTAAGTGAGACTCTCTAGGTTACTCACAGTTTGCTCCAGAAGCTATTGCCTCGAAGTCCCTGCAACGTATGGATGTTGACGTTCCAAATGCTCCTATATATCATGCAAATACACATATCACAAATTTGCACAATTATACACATACTCATTTATGCACTTATGTATACATATGGATTATGCACAATGTATGCTCAATGACAATCCGGTATTTTTCCATTATTCTTATAACATAATCATTCATATATCAAAACCGACATGATTATAATTTGTACTTAGGTTTACACCTCAACAATATAATTTAAATCTAATTTCGTAACTCCATTGATCATTCCATATTTTTCTAAAAATAAACTTTTAGGTCAACTTTTCATGATCATTCTGACAATGAAAATGGAGTAATTTGGCAACACTTTCTTCTAGAAACTTGTTCTCCTATGTCTTCAGTTTCTAATGACACCAAGATCATACAATTTGATTCATTATTCTGAAAGTTATACTCCAAATACTTCTGACTATTCTTAAACTATAACAGTACTCTGTGCTCAACCTCAAGTCAAATTCTGGAGTTCTTATAGGCAAAATTAAAATTCTATTTCTTCAGACAATTTATAGCTATATGTCTCTATTTTAATCTAAATAAAAAATCATTCCATTTGGAAATCTATAGATCATAATTTGGCCAAAATACCGTAGCATCAGTGAAAATACTCCATTTATCATATTCCTGCACACTTCATCATTTTCATCCCAATTTCATCAATCACTCTCTCCATAATGAATTCATATGATCATAAATTTTGGTGGAGAGAAATAAAAATGTGTCATGAGTTTTTTGGTTCAAATCTTATGTCATTTGGAGGTCGGGAGAAGAAGTTATAGCCAAAAGAATGAGGGATGTTTGAAACTATCTCCCTTCGATAGCCTTCAGTGTCATGATCAGGCGATGTCACGATCGTGACCCATGAGATCATAAAAAATGTCATGATCGTGCTTTTCCAGACCCCTCTGCAATGTCACGATAGTGCAGAAGCACGATCGCGCAACTCCTCCTTCTTCTGAAACTGTATTTTCTTCTTCTCTTCTTCCTCTCTTTTGTTAAATCTACCATTTCTAATTTATGTCCCCATTATTATCTCATCAAAAACCAAACATCATTCACACATATTCTTCATTTTCTGCACTCTTTTTCAACTATTGCACTTTTTCATCTTCATCTACACCTTCACTTCATCTTAAACTTATCATTTGAATTCTTTTCCCCTATCATGACACCACCTCACACCTTTTTTCCTTAACTCTAAACTCATTTAAATTCATCACGACATCACATGTATGTGTGTGCTATATTTTGCATGAACATGAATGCACTTCTAATTTCTCAGTAAACTCTCATATATACTATTTTAGCCTTAACATGGGTAACGGGATGTTACATTACTATCACCTTAATCCTTTTTATAACACGACATCACATTATTATTATTAATTTATGTAATTATTATTCTTATTAATTTTCTTCTTCTTCACCACCTCACAATGGTGATAAGTCACCACCTTAATATGGTGTTGTGGCTAACTTTTAAATGTGAGTCACCACCGTGCATGACTAGCATTTAAGTTAAATGCTAGTCATGACTAAAGTCATGCGGGTGGTTTAATTAGTCACCCCCATTCGTGAATGCTGAACTAGGTTTTTGGAGATGTTTATGGCGCTTTTATTATCACACATAACCGTCAAAACATCTTGAGCAACTCCATAGTCTTCCAACATTTGCTTCATTCATAAAAGTTGAGACCTACAACTCCCAATTGCAATATATTCTGCTTCCACTATGGGTAATGAGATAGAGTTTTGTTTCTTAATGTACCATGAAATCATATTATTGCCAAGAAAAAAACAACCCCCTAATGTGCTTTTTCTATCGTCTAAATTTTTGACCAATCCGAATCGCTATAACTTGCTAGATAAGAAGTAGAATCACATGGTACCTAGTCCAAATTCAGCAGTACCACTTACATACTTAATGATTTGCATTACTGCAATCAATTGAGACTTTTTGGGATTGGATTGATAGTGTTCGCATACTCCCACGCTATAAAAAATATCAGGTTGACTCGCGGTTAGATAAAGCAAACTCTCAATAATGCTTCTATATAAACTCACATCAACACCTTTGCCATGATCATCTTTATTCAACTTTATTGACACAATCATTAGTGTTCTAGAATGACGTGCATTCTAGAGGAGGAACTTCTTTTCCAAATTCTTTGGATATTTGGTTTGTGACATGAAGATACTATCTTTCACTTGTTTGGTTTGTAATCCCAAGAAGAAATTCAATTCTCCCACCATACTTATCTCAAACTCATTTTTCATCATCTTTACAAAGTCATCCACCATCTTTGGATGAGTGGAGGCAAACACAATATCATTAACATATATTTGTGCAATCATCAAATCAGATCTGAATTTTTAAGAAATAAAGACTTGTCTACGCTACCTCGTTCATATCCTTGATTGAGTAGGTATTGGGTGAGTCTCTTATACTAAGCCCTAGGCACTTGCTTAAGTAAAAAAGCCTTTTTAAGCTTAAATACATGATCAATATGCATCGAATCAACGAATCGCTTTTTCTGTTCAACATACACTTCTTTTTATAGAAATCCACTCAAGAATGCGCTCTTCACATCCGTTTGATAAAGTTCGAATCTTTTCACACATAATATGCCCAAAAGAAGTCTAATTGACTCAAGCCTTGCTACTGGAGAAAACGTTTCTTCAAAATCAATGCTTCTAATTTGATAATATCCTTAAGCAACTAGCCTGGCCTTATTTCTTGTCACAATACCTTTGTCATCAGTTTTGCTACGAAACACCCATTTGGTTCCAATCACGTTCACGTTCAATGGGCTTAGCACTAATTACCATACATCATTTGAGCACACTGTGTTAAATCTTCTTGCATTGCTGCTATCCAAAATTTATCTTGCAATGCTTCTTTCACATACTTTGGTTCGAATGAAGAAGTATAACATGTAAGCCCTGCAAGTTCCCAGTAATCTATCCTTTTTCTTCCTTTTATTTTCCTTCTATCATTAACCTCACTAACCACATTCTAAATAGGATGACTTCGTCTGATTTGTGATGGAAGATCTTTGTTGAAATCACCTTCCTTTGAGTCTTCGTTATTCACAAAGATTGTTTCTACATCATATGTCTGGTTGGTTTCTTCCTCAAAAGTAACCAACTGGCCCTCTGTCTGGTTGGTTTCTTTTCCAGCAATAACTAACTGTCGATCTAAACATTTTGTGATTTTAACTTCATTGCTTCTCAGTTCTAATTTATGAGGTTAATTTTTAAGGTTCTCTTCTACGACCTTATTAGTTATTTGGTGCACATCATGTTAGACCCTGAATTTTTTTTATTAATTTTTATTGATTTATTTGTTAATTAGTTATTTATGATTTTTTTGTTTATTTTTTTTTTTATTTATTTTTTATAATTGAGTCCATTGATTTAGTGGGCCTAAGTTGAAATTAGAAATTTAGAAGGTAAAAGTTAGAATTAAATTAGAGTATAGTTAAGTTGTTAGATTTGATTGGACTTTAGATTAAATGAAAGAAGGGTAAAATTGGAAAGACTTATTAAATGAGGGGTAAGATGGGAAGAACAAGACAAATGGTCTTGAATTAGAAGAAGAAGAGAGAAGAGTCGTAGAAGAGAGAAAAGAAGAGAAGAAAAACAGAAGAGAGAAGAGAAAAGAAGAAGAAAAATTGTGGAAGAAGAGAGAAAGGGACGAAAGAAAAGAAATCTTGTAAGATGTAATAATCTTCATCTTTCTTCTTGCTTTGTTAGAAAAGGGATTAGAGAAATAGATTTGTGTAGGGTTTGTGTTAGAAACGAAGAAGATGAACCCATTTGTGATTTTCGTGGGTTTTGAGTTAGGGGAAACATACAGTAATGTGATATTGTGGTATAAGAAGGTCGGCATGAGAGAAATATGGGTTATATGTGAAATGTTGGAAGTAAAATTCTGGAAAATTGGAAGACGAGTTGTGCTTCTATGAAAGTTCACCGCGGCCAACTTTCCTTAGTTTGCAGCGAACAACTCTCCTTTGTTCACCACGGCCATCTCTTAGGTTCGCCGTGGCCAACTTGTAAGAATTCATTTTGAATTTTCCTCTATAGAAAAGTTCGTCGCGACAAAGTTTTTCCTGCACAACTTGAACAGGCTTTGGTATTTTAGGCATATCTTATTCTGTAGTTATCCAAATGCAGTGATTTTTTTTATTTTGATTAAACAAGAGACATAGGGATACAATTTGTCTAAAGAAATCAAGTTTTAATTCAGTCTCTAAGAATTCCAATTTCTGGATGGAAGTTGAGGACAGAATATTGTTCAGTATAAGAACAGTCCGAAAATATTTGGGGTATAGCTTTCAGATTACTGAACCAAATTGAATGATTTTGGTGTCATTAGAAACTTAAGACAATGGGGAACATTTTTCTAGAAGAAAGTGTTATCAAATTTCTTCGTTTACTTGATCATAATGATCATAGAAAATTGACCAGAAGGTCTAGATTTTTGGAAAGGTTATAGTTCAATTTTAGCATTTTGATTTTTAAAATTTATGAATTTTCATTTGAATTTGGATTGAATGGAAAATTGGTTTGTGTTAGAAACCAAGAAAACCCTATCTAAGAGCAAGAGAAAGGGAACAATTGAACTTGGATTTTTAAGAGAAATTAGGTGGTGTATTTATGGTTATTGTGTGATTGGACAAATTCTTGCCTATGTGTGTGTATGTTTAAATTGCTTGGTTTTTGAATTGTCGTGAAGATTCAATAATGCATGATGATTTGCGATTATGTTATACCTTGAAAGAGGTTATAATATTTTTTCTAAATGAAAAGAAGAAAAAGCATGAAAGTGTAAGAATATGATGAAATGAATTGAGCATGAATATCTTCTTTTGTTTGGGCAAGAGTGGAACCATTTTGTTTGTCACGTGTGCGTTGACAAAAGCCTTCTCCTGGCTGCCTGCTTGTGGCATATGAGATCCAAAAATGGACGCATTTTGTTCATGGTGTAAACTTCAGTTTCCCCATTTCATTTCCATGGAACCTTCGAGCCATTTGTTTTTGCATTGCATATTCGATTTGTTATGTATGATGCATAATTTAGTGTTATGCTTTGATGGATAACTTACATAATGTGTTCTATGTGATGGCATTTTGTTAATTATGAATTGTGAATTATTGAATTGCTAGACATATATGTATATATGTTTAATTGTGTGGCTCATTGTCGATGGCTATAAATATATTAGACATAGAGTTGTGTAGCTCAACCCACTATTTTCACTCCTCAGGTGCAGATGAAGACGACTGTTAATCCTTGCAAGGCATCGAAAACTCCAAGATAGCTAGAGATCTTTTTTACTAAGTTAGTGACTATTTTGGATAGCTTCATAGGCATATCAACATTGAGCATCTTTTTGTATTCTGTATTAAGCTTTGATGTGTATGATGATATGTAAGTGAAGCTTTTTCAAACTCTTTTAATTTAGTAATGAAATGAAGAATTGAAGTTTCTTTTGAGTATGTCTATATTTATCTTGTGCTTAAGTTTGGATGGTTAGAATTTAATGTATGTGTGTTTAGAATATTGGTAATGGTTATTGAAAGGGTTTGTTTAGAAGGTTTGAATGTTAGGATTCTGGGTTTCGGATCTGGGGAGTTCGCCGCGGCAAATCTGCCAAGCACTGCCGCTGAAATTCTTACAAATTGAATGCTTCCGACTTCCTATTCACTTGATCCTTACCCTACAGCCTCGAGCGGTCGCCTCGGGATAGGGAATGAGACTCTAGCCTATCATTGTTTGGTATTAGAACTTAGCTTTTTCTAGGCTTAGAATGCATAGTAGTATGAATTGTTATGCTATATGATTACCTGTTGCAATGTGAATTGATTTAATTCATTAAGTGAAATGCATATCATGCATACATGTAGGAAATAAGATTAAAATGAAACATAAGCTAATTGTTAGTGTTTCAATTGAAGGAGTAAGATGCCTCCTCGTAGAAGGACACGAGGAGTTTTGTGAGGATCGATTGGACCTAACTCTCTGCCAAGAGAGGAGAGGACTGATGAGTCAGTAGCCCCAGGAATTGTTGAGGCTTTTGTAGGGCTTGGTAGTGGGCCTTTTCGATCACCGACGCATAAGTAGCCAATTTTGCAGGAGTAAGTGCCTCCCTTAGATCCGAGAATGTTCAAAGCCTTCGCTCAGACATTTGTTTAGGCCATGGGCCAGATGTCGCAATCTTCAGCTCCGATCTTAGCTAAGAAGGGGAAGCAGTTCGATAAACTAAGGAAGTATAGAGCAGTGCACTTTTATGGGACCATTGATCCAGAAGAGGCTAAGCCTTGGTTGAGGAAGACAGAAAGGGTGTTAGAGCAGATGGATTGTGAAGATGATGAGAAGGTTGATTATGCTGCGAGTTTGCTTCAGGAAGATGCTTTGCATTAGTGGGATTGTGTACCAGGGAGTCAGATGAGACTGCCAATGTTGGCATGGAAAGACTTCCTAGCTTCCTGTAAGAAGAAGTATCTATCTGAGGTTTATATTTAGCAGAAGCAGAGGGAGTTTCTGAGTCTCACCCAGAGGGAGATGATAGTGAGCAAGTATGAGTGTAGGTTTACGCAACTGTCTCAGTATGCAGTTAAGATGATGATGAGTGAGGCGGCTAAGTGCCGTAGGTTTGAATCAGGGTTGCACTTGGCCATCAAAGAAAAAGTGGTGGTACAGAATTTTTTTGACTTTCGACAACTGGTTGAAGCGACACTGAGGGTTGAAAACATTGAGAATATAAAGAGCGTCGTGAACAAAAAGAGAAAGGGGAGAGAACAGTTTAAGAGGGGACATGGTACTCCTATGTCAGAGAGGAGTGCCAGGACCTTCCCTGTGTAGTTTGAGGAGAGGAACAGTGGTGCAAGCAGGTCCAGACAGATGAGGACTGTTTCTCATCAAGCCTCGATGGCTGGAGGCAATAGAAGAGGAGTGGGGGATAAGCCACCTATTCCCAAGTGTGTTTATTGTGGCAAGTTCCATGGAGGAGAGTGTTACAGATTGATAGGAGCTTAATCCAATTATGGAGAGAAAGGTCACATGGCTAAAGAGTGCCCTTAGTATACAAGACAGGAGACAAGTGAGATGCAAGCTTCAAAACGAGCTGAGCCTGTGGGGCACAAGACTGCAACTGAAGTGGGCAATTCTGATGCAGCTAAGAGGGTGAATCTTCCAGGGAGACCCAGGGGCAAGCACCAGTTAAAGTGTTTGGAATGACAAGGGAGGATGCAGAGACAGCTCTAGAAGTTGTGACTGGTATGATTAAATTATTTGATGATGATATTATTATTTTGATTGATCCAGGTTCTACCCATTTGTTTGTGTCATCAAGTAGAACTATGTGTGGCAAAAATCTAAGCCCATTGGATGCTCCTTTAATGGTTAGTACTCCAATCGGCCAGTATATTGTGATTAGTCAAGTTTATAGAGACTATGAGATACATATTGGAGGAGAACAATTAGTGGTGGATCTAATGTCATTGAAGATGGGAGGATTGGATGTGATTTTGGGCATGGACACGTTAGAGAAACATAATGCTAATTTGGATTGCAAACGAAAGATAGTAGAGTTTGAGTTGGACGATGGCAGAAAGGTAGTGTTTATAGGGCTGATCGCGGCTCTGTCGTTCGATCCGAAAATCGACCTTGGAAACTGGTCAAAATAATTAAATTCCAAGATTGCAGCA
>JAOSBL010167826.1:0-11098 GCA_027568915.1 Erythroxylum roraimae
AAATGGAGTTACGGAGGCAGAATGTGAAGGACGTGGTTGGTGCAATCGCGGCCGCCGATGCTTTGGTGGATTTTCGTATGGCGAAAGACTCTAAAGTGGGCTCCTCAAATTCTTCTAAGGGAAAAGGCCACGCCCATTAAGAGAAGACCGAGGGGAAGAAAAAGAAAAGACTCCAAGAAGGGGATTTCAAAGGCAAGGGCAAGCAGAATGGTGGCTCGAAGAAGGGCAAGATTGCTTGTTACTTGTGCGGCGGTCCACACTTTGCTAGAGTGGCCAAGGAAAGAGAAGTTGAACTCGCTGATTGCCAAATAAGACGATGATTCTTCAGATGATGTGGCGCTAAATCCGATCGCCCTGATTAAAGCGGTTAGTAGTTAGGCAGTTCCCTTTGATAGACTAATGTACGTGGGTGCACAGATTGGGGAAAAGGACGTGACCGCAATGGTGGATACAGGTGCCACCCACAGTTTCCTAGCGAAAAGGATGGTTCGGAAGTTGGGCATAAGGGTGTCCAAGGCCCCGATGAGAATTAAAACCGTTACGGGAAAGGTACAAGTAGTTAGGGGAATTGTTTACAATGTTCCAGTCAGCATTGGAAGTTGGCGTGCCAAGATGGACTTCATCATCATACCATTGGAGGATTTCGAGATGATAATGGGAATCGATTTCCTTAAAGCAGCAAAGGTGGTGTTGTATCCGAGTTGGGGAGGTATAATGTTGATGAATGAACAAAATTCCTTCTACGTGAATTGTTGTAGGTTCGATGGTGGAACGAATAATGCTACGACATCGGTAGGGCATGTTTTAGCTATTAGCATCGAGAAAGGGTTGAAGAAAGGTATGGAGACCTATCTCGCTGCCATGTGGGAGATCAGTGAAGATCACGTGGTGGAAGTCCCTGATGCGGTTGCAAGTTTGTTGAGGGAGTTTCGGGAGGTGATGTCGAAAGAGTTACCGAAAACTCTTCCCCCTCGTCGAGAGATAGATCACAGGATTGAGCTGGTTCTTAGAGCGATCCCACCTGCAACACGCTCCCTATATAGGATGTCCCCGATGGAATTGCGGGAATTTCGGAAACAACTTGGTGAATTGTTGGAGGCAGGGTTCATCCAACCGTCCAAAGCTCCATATGGTGTCCCGGTATTGTTTCAGAAGAAGCAAGATGGTACACTTCAGATGTGTGTGGACTATCGAGCGCTGAACAAGGTAACGATTAAAAACAAGTATCTGGTACCTTTGGTTCAGGATTTGATGGACAGGCTGTCAAGGGCGGAGGTGTTCACTAAGCTGGATCTTCGGAGTGGATATTGGCAAGTGTGGATAGCTGAAGGTGATGAGCAAAAGACAACGTGCGTAACTCCGTATGGATCCTACGAATTTTTAGTTATGCCGTTTGGATTAACTAACGCCCTCGCGACATTTTGCAACCATATGAATGATATGCTGTATGACTTTCTGGATGAGTTCGTTGTGGTCTACTTAGACGACATTGTGGTGTATAGCACTAGCATGGTTGAACATGTGGAACACTTGAGGCGAGTGTTCGAGAGACTGAGGCAGCACAAGCTCTATGTGAAGATGGAGAAATGTGAGTTTGCTCAGTTGGAGATCAGATTCTTGGGTCACGTAGTGAGCAAGGGTCAAGTCAGAATGGATCCAGGAAAGTGAAAGCGATAGTTAAGTGGAAGGCTTCCACGACAGTACGAGAATTGCGAAGTTTTTTGGGCCTAGCAAACTACTATAGGCGGTTCATAGTGGGATACTCGAAGAAAGCGGCGCCATTAATGGACTTACTGAAGAAAAAGCAAGAGTGGTGTTGATCGGGTGCATGTGAGGAGGCATTCGAGAAACTTAAAGCCGCTATCTCAACTGAACCTGAAGTTGCCCGTGTTCGATCTTCCATTTGAGGTACATACTGATGCTTCAGATAAAGCTATTGGTGGAGTCCTTGTACAGGACGGTCATCCGGTTACATTTGAGAGCTGAAAGCTCAATGGTGCGGAGCAGCGTTACTCGACTCATGAGAAGGAGACGCTTGCGGTGGTGCATTGCCATAATACATGGCGAGTGTATTTGCTGGGAACCAGGTTCGTTGTCCGAACAGATAATGTTGCTAACACGTTTTTCAGAACCCAAAAGAAGTTATCCGCAAAACAAGCCCGGTGGCAGGAGTTTCTTGCCGAATATGACTTTGTGTGGGAGCATAAACCGGGGAGGCACAACAACGTGGCAGATGCCTTGAGTAGGAAGGAGGTATTTGCGGCCCTTTATTCGATCACGCGGGTGGAGTCTAACCTGTTGGAGCAAATCAAAGCAGCTGCTCCACTAAACACAATGTACTATAAGTTAATCTCACAAGTTAAGGAAGGTGTCGTTCGCAGGTTTTGGCTCGATTATAATGGGCTGTTGATGACTAAGAGTAGTCAAGTTTATGTGCCGAGCTTTGGTGGATTGCGGAAACAATTGTTGAAGGAGATGCACGACTCATAGTGGGCTGGTCACCCAGGAGTCCAACGGATGCTAGCGCTCCTGTCTCGTTCCTACTTTTGGCTGAAAATGGAGAATGACGTGGAATGTTACGTCAAGACGTGTCTTGTGTGTCAGTTGCATAAACCGGAGAGAAAGAAGGAAGCCAGTTTGCTACAACCCTTATCCATCCCCGAGAGACCGTGGATGTCGGTTTCAATGGATTTCATTAGTGGGTTTCTAAAGGTGGATAACATGACATCAATTATGGTGGTGGTTGATAGATTCTCCAAGTATGCGATCTTCATGCCAACTCCTGTAATTTGTCCCTTGGATGTTGCGGCCAAGCTGTTCTATAAGAACGTGGTCAAGTATTTTAGAGTACCAGTGGATATTGTGAGCGACTGAGACGCCAGATTTATAGGCCGATTCTGGACGTCCCTTTTTAATCAGATGGGTTGTGAATTGAAGTTTTCAACGACGAATCACCCAAAGACGGATGGCCAAACTGAACGAATCAACAGTTTGTTGGAGGAGTACTTGAGGCATTATGTAAGTGCAAGTCAACGCAATTGGTTAAGTTTACTTGATATTGCACAGTTTTGTTATAACTTGCACAGATCTTCGGCTACGGAGAAAAGTCCTTTTGAGATTGTGTTGGGACAACAGCCTCTTACCCCATTGGAGATTGCTCAACAAAGGACAAGTGGTAAATGTCCCACGGCGCATAAGTTTGCGATGGAGAAGCAAGAACTATTGGATAAGGCGAGGGACAGTCTTTGTAAAGCTTCTCGACGGATGAAGAAGCAAGCAGATCTTCAGAGGAGACCGTTAGAGTTTGAAGTGGGAGACAAAGTATTGTTGAAACTAACCCCGCAAATTTGGAAGAAGATCTCGAGCAAGCAAGTTTATAGGGGACTGGTGCCGAAGTACGATGGACCGTTTGAAGTGCTACATAAAGTAAGGAACATGGCATACCGATTAAAGTTGCCCGAGCGGTTAAAGGTACACCCTACTTTTCATGTTAGTTTTCTCAAGCCTTATCATGAGGATGCATTAGATCCAAATAGGAGCCAGGTGAAGCGAGCACCACCGATTGTGAGAAAACAGTTCGAGGATCAAGTGGAGAAGATCCTAGATCACCGAACCATGGGTCAACATAAGAAGAATCGACAGACTGAGTTCTTAATTCAGTGGAAAGGTAAACCTGTCGTATAAGCTACATGGGAGAAAGATACGACCTTGTGGCAGTTCAAGGATTAGGTGAGCGCCTACCTTCATACTAATTCGACGAGGGCGTCGAATCCATCTGGTGGGGGTGGTTTGTTAGATCCCTAAGTATTGGAGCACTTCTCAGCTACCTTTGCGGAAGGCCTTAGGTGGAAGGTTAGCTGGATTCACGCATGAGGGAGGCATGTGAAAACACTAAGGCAAACGTGGGTGAGTGGGATTAGACTTGGTATGAATTTTGGTAGAGTTTCGGACCTTGTGGAGATTGACTCGACCCAGGCTAGGACTTGACGGACAAAGGACTTAGCCACGCTCGGATGAATGGACCACGACTAACGGACTTATTGTGGGAAGCATTAGATCAGGCCAATGTGCTACGTGGGCTTTAGCGAGATCACACTGCATCATCAGTGAATAGAGATCATGGGGAGATCTTGGATGATGTGGCGATGACTGGGAGTTAGAGTTGCAATGGAACTAAACATCTGAAGACAGTGGAGTTCTTCGAGGATAAGGATGCTAGTTTCCTAGTTGAATGTAATCTCTATCTTGTTGTTATCTTATCTTATCTTATCTTATCAGTTAGAGTCCTATTTAGACGGGGGTGTCATTTAATTGGTCCACGTGATGTAATCTGATAAGGATAGACGTAATCTTAGCATGATCTTTAGGCAGTTCAGATTAAGTAGGATTCTGAATGTAACTTGGAAGGCAAGTTAGGATGCCTATATAAAGCTCAGTCGAGCTTTGCTCTTCTCACTTGGTCAGAAAGAGCATTCTTTGTATTCTTTTGAGGGAAAGTATATAAATTTGGTTTTTGACCATATCTCTGTGTTTCTTTACTGCCTTTGTTCTTCTTGCTTTCTTAGCATTATTTCTTCGAGTGTGTGCGAGGTAAACACTTCAAGGGTTCGTTGAGGGCTGAGTTTTGCTTAAGCGGATCTAAGTAAGACTGCCATGCAAAGGGTGTTGGCGATAGACTTCGGTGTAAGTTCGAGTCCCAAAGATGACCTTCGTATCAACAGCAACTGTGGTAGGAGCTGCTATTGATGGCGCGTGGCTACACGGGCCAAACTGTTTCCCTCCAATGTTTGGCTGATTTTTCGACATCTCCTCATTTTGTCTCCCACACTCACAGAAGCCAAATGCTCCCACGCACGATTTTTATTTAATTTTTATTTTTTAAAACCTTCATTAATTAAATTAGTTTAATTAAAAATTAAGTAGGTTTAAATCTTGATAAATTTGGAAAAGCGTTTTCTAATTGTTTTCAAAGGGTTGATTTTATTAGGAATGTTTTAGAATTTAGTTTAATTTTTTCATGAGTTGAATTTTTAAATTAAAATAATTATAAAATTACATTCCAAAATTAAAGTAATTATTTTTCTTAATATGATTAAGATTAATAATTATATTGATTTCTAATTAATTTTAGAAAAGTAGTTTCTAAAATTAGAATTAAATATTTTCAATTAGATTGAAATTAATTAATTAGAAAAGTAGTTTCTAAAATAAGATTGATTAGTTTCAATTAGATTGAAATTAATTAATTAGACTCCTTAAAATTAAGAAAATTGTTTTCTTAGGTAATCAAGAAATATGTTTCTTAATTAAATTCATTTATTTCAATTTGATTGAGATACAATTAATTTATAACTTTGTTTGTTTAGAGAATTATTTTTCAATTTATTTAGAAATTGTTTCTTTATTTATAAATAATAAGTTTCTTGATTTATTATAAAGGATATTTTCTTGATTAAATTTTGAAAAGTTTTTTCATTTATTTATCAAGAAAATGATTTTCTTTAATTTTTAAAAATAGTATTCTTATTTATTAAAGAAAGGTTTCCTAATTTACTAAGAAATCAATCTCTAAATAAATAATATAAAGGAATTTCTTAGGTAAATTTGAAAAGCGTTTTATTTAATTTTAAAAGTAGTTTCCTTTTAATATTAGAAAATAGTTTTCTAATTAAGGAAAACTAATTTCTAATGAGATTAGAAATAGTAATTACTAATTAGATGAGAAATTTTTTTAATAGGAATAGAAAGTGTTACTTATATAATTTTGGAAAAAGAGTTTTTTCTAAATTATAATAAGTAAGAAGAATAATTTATTGAAAAAAATTTTCAATTAAATTTTGTCAAAGGAGTCTAGATAAATTGAAAATAGTTTCCAATTGGATATGAAAATTGTTTTCAAATCAAATTAAATTTATATTTAGAATAGGAATTTAATTTATTTAGGAATCAATGGTTTTAATCTAATCTAAGTTTTCTAAGGAGTTGGAAATGTTATTTTAGATAATGAAAATCAATAACTAAAATCAAACGAAACTTGATATTTTATGCATATAATTTGATTATGAGTGTATAAGTTGCACGCTTTATTCATATGGTTAATATTTATATTGGATGAATATTAAATTATATATTTCATATATGTGATATTTTACATGCAATTTTGTGATTGATGAGACAAATGAAATAAAAATCCTTCGTTAAAATATTAAGTACACGTTGAGAACATGACTATTGCCTTTCATTGTTATAAGAATAAACTAGAGTTTTGTTTATAGTTGGCTTATTGAGTAAACTCAAGGCCGCTTTAACTCGAACATGTTTAGTCTTATGATAGTGGGTTCTACTTAACTAAATTTGTATGATTTGGATGAACAAACTCATGATCATATGAATTTAAAGATAGGGTTAGGAATAACATATACGATATGTTTTGACAAGAATTGTCACCTAACGGGTTTAGGAGTCATATAAGATGAGATTGATAAAGTTGTTATCTATCTAATTTAAGTTTAGTTGGTTTGTTGAGCAAACTCAAGATCAACTATATTTGAATAGAATCCTAGTCCACTAGAAATATTAATCTTTCCTCATAGTAGTGAGGGTTATTATTTCAAATAAAATAGTGAGAGTAACCAAATATATGATTAAAGTCCTAATCTTATTTGGTATTCATGACATATAATTAATTACTTGCTTTTCTTACATTTATATTGTGTTCTAAATAAAATTTACCTTGTTTAGTATAGTTGATACTAAGTTAGAATAACCCAATTTCTTGAACATAAGATAAGTTTGAGAAGAGTTCTTAAAAGTTGGATAGAAAATTGTATGTCCATTATGTTATTATACTATAATCCCTGTTGAGAATTCGATGACAAAGTTTTAGAGATATGTCAAAATCATATAGATGACAAAATGTATTGACATTTTGAGTTGACTAATGTCTCATAAACTTTGATGACAACATGTAAGATGTATGTCAACACTATGATAGCAAAATGCAAAGGGTTACAGGGGGTAGAGCTGAAAGGTATAATACCTTGTTGGAATTGTTCCACTTAATTTAGCCTACTAAAAGCATAATTGTGGACTACAATTAAAGGCTTTGTTGTAGTATGATAATAGTTTTCATAAGAATAAAATAATTGCATGACTTTTCTTGCTTATATGTGATATGATAGAGATCATATGTATTTCTAATTCATGCTTATGAGTATTTGATACTAAATTTATATTCAACATTATTGTAATGTTCAATGCATGATTAGAAATAGATTGTTAAGTAAAAGTAGTTGATCAATTTTATGCAAATAGTTTTTTATATGTTGGATCAAAGGAAGCTTATGCTTAACATAAGTGGTAAGAATTAAAAGTTGGATAACCGAGATTATCCTTTTATGCCATATTGGTTAAATCAACATAACAAGAATCATAAAGTTATATACTAGGATATTTGTATCCTTTTGATTATGAATCGTATGAAACTTGTATAGTTGAAGAATAACCAAATCAACCTTTGGTGAAAGGATAATGGTGGTATTGAATTGTTAAATCTTATACATGTGATGTATTGGATGGAATAATAATTGATAAAAGGATAATATTGTATTTCATTATATTAGTAATGACTTTATGTGATATAGTCATTTGTATTAAATGAAATAATGATTTAAAATTTTGAAAAGTTCAAATTGTTTAAATCTAAGTAGAAATTAAATATCGAGATTGCTAAAGTACTTCAATGAGATTGTTGTGGTAAGTTTCAAATTATCGATTGTCTATAGAGAATGAAATTCTTTGGTGAATACCTTCACAATTAAATTCATAAGAATATGGATTTATGGAAGGAGTAAAATACAATATGAGATATTATATGATGCAATATTATTTCTTATATAGCTATGCCTAGTATAATGACTTACCTTCTATATATTTCCAATTGAATCAATTAGCAATATTTCATATTAGATATGAAACACTAAGTCTTTGAAAGAGTCAAAGTTAATGATTCAAGGATGCGATGCTTGGTTAAAGCATATATTATCCATTAAGTTTGGAACTAAAATGGGTAATAAAAAGTTATGAGATATCTAAAAGTTTGGATATAATCTTAAAGGCTTGTTGAACAAATTTTTTGATTCAGTGTATACTTATAGGAGAATAGTTCTCAAGATAAGTAGTGTAAGTAAGATGAAATTTGAAAAGTTCAAATCTCATGACAATACTTCCAATTGTAACTAGTGCCTTTAATAATACATTTGATGTATAATTGAAAAGATACAAGATTTTGAAATATTCACTTTTATAATGAATTCGAAGAGTTTGGTTTGGAGATGATTGTAAATTTATCATGTCTACAAGAAGGATAATGGGAGTATAATTGTCCTCGTTAGTTGGAGTATGTGGAGACATATTGCCCATAGAGAATAATAATTCTAATTTTCAATTGTTGAAAACATAATTGTCTAAGAATAACTCTTATTAGATAAGAAAAGGTAACAACTTAATTCTGGGAACTAGATTTATAGAGATAGATTGGACGTTATTAACTTATTCTAAGTCCAAGTACATAGATAATGTTCTAAAGATGTTTAGTATTTGAGATATCAGATACTTGTGAAGTAGTAAAGATATCTATTACTTTATGTGTGAGTTGATATTTGAGTTCAAGATGATAAGGATATAACTCTAGAAGTAAATCCTAATTAAGTTTATTTACTTAGAACAATATCATTTAGAATTGGAAAGACTCTAATATAGCAATGGTTGTTAATTAAGCCATAATACAATTTTCATTTAATGGAAATGATTAATCAGATCAATTAAGTTCTTTAGTGAACTTGATATAGTTCCTTACATTATTTAAGACAGTAATAAACTATAGAACATTAGAGTCATTGGCCATACATAAAGAGCTAATGTCTTATTAAAGATCTAAGAATGTGTTTACGCAATTTTTCTTAATTATGATGATCATTAAGATAGGAGTTGGAAGATTTAAGTAAGTGCTCACTATAGAGAATCATGTAGAATTCTCCCATTAAGCCATTATTTTAACAGTACGTCATATGGTGATATGGTATTAGATACTTAAACGATTGGCTTAGTGCAAGTGGGAGATTGTTGGTTTATGCCCTAAAGCCAATCCCTTTGGTTATAGTTTAGTGACAAATTATTTAAAAGGCATTCTTTATCTTGTACATGCTTAAATGTATATGATAAAGTCCATAGGATAATTGTACATTGCAAATGAAATTATAATGAGATTATAATTATGAGATTCATATTACATTTATATATTATCCCTAAATTGTTTCTAGTCATTGTTCTACTAAGACTGGACATTAATAGAATATAAAAAGATTAGCACACGTTATGTTTTTTCTTATGAAGGAAGTAGTCGAACTCATAGACTAAAGTATGGAGATACTTAAACAAACGTGTAGGTGTTTTTCAGAGAAGAAGTTCATGAGTAGACCCAACATGAGAAATCCATTTAGAACATTACTTATATGTATATGGAATTCTCATTGTGATGATTGTATAAGTGATCCTTTGACTTGAGGTCACCAAAGGTATCTTGTATAGGGATTACTACGTTTTGATACTATTTATGACCTATTTAATCATGGGTTGTTCAATCAATAGTCATTGGATATAGCATGAATTATATGGAGATAATTGTGTGATCAAGATAGGATTCATCACCCTAAAGTAATTAGGGAGAATGTTTCGTTGTTCTCGATTAGTATTGATTTGGGACATCCTTGGCCAAGGTGGAGTGACGTTTTGTAAATAGTTTACAAATATCATTAATTGAATCAATAGCTAATGGCAGAGAACAAATATGATTGGACTTAAATTAGAGTAGACATTAATTTCATATTCTATGTCTAATCAGAACAATATATGATGAAATGATTGAATTATACGGAAAAATCATGCATGGAAAGATTAGTCAAAACCACTTTGATATTCCTAAATATTTAGGTGGTCATGATGCGTTGCTAAACGCCAAACTTGATCTATGATTATAAATTGTTTAATTGCAGAATTAAAGATAAATTAACAAGGGTTTTAATTTAACTAATTCTAATTATAAATTAGAATTAAAATTAAAACTTATAATCATTTCCAATGTTGGACCCCGAACCTTTCTTGAAAGTTAAAACTATTAAATGAGAAATTATTGGAGATTATTCATGCATAAAGAAAAGAAGAATTTAAGAAATTGAAAAGAAATAGAAAAGATAGTTTAGTTACAAGATGGGTTGTATGAGAAATTTGGGAGTTAAAAGTTGGAAAATGTAAGTTCATTGAGCATGCTTTGGTGTTTTAGCCATAACTTGATCTCTAGTTATCCAAATGAGGTGATTTTTGATTTGGGGTAAACTAGAGAGATAAGGCTACAAATTGTATGATGAAATCAAGTTCTAATTCAATCTCTAAGAGTATCAATTTTCGGATGGAAGTTGAGCACAGGATAATGTTTTAGTATAAGAACAGTCCGAAATGTTTGGAGTATAACTCTTAGACTATGGAACCAAATTGAATGATTTTGGTGTCATTAGAAAAGTGAGACAATGAGGAACATTTGTCTAGAAGGAAGTTTTATCAAATTCCTTCAATTTCATGATTAGAAAATGCCTTGATTTTTGGAAAGAGTTAGGCAAGGATTTAAATGAATTTTGAGGTCTTAATGGAGTATTTTTGTGGAATTAATTAGCATGTTAATGAGAGTTAATTAACATGTTAATTTTAGTAAGATCATATGACATGGATTAAATTGAATTAAGGTGGAAAGCTGTATGAGGGGCAAAGTTAGCAAGCCACTTAAGTTTTTAAGTTACAAGGCTATTATGTAAGGGTATAAGGGTCATTGCTCATTCATTAATGACATTATGGTAAATAAAAGGGTGGTCTTGCTATATAAGGAAGAGTGATGCACAAAAATGGGAGGAAAAGACAAGAAAAAGAGATAAATGAGAGAGAGATCGTGGAGAAGAGAAGGAAAGAAGAAGGAGAGAGCTAGGGCTTGCTTTTTCATGGATTTCAAGAGGGATTTTGATGGTTATTCATGAAGGAAAAAGATGGAAGA
>JAOSBL010167852.1:0-11097 GCA_027568915.1 Erythroxylum roraimae
TGAACCAAAATCTTTCTAAAAATCCAACAAGTCAATCATACTCTTACCTTGATCCTTCACTAAATGGAGAGTTTCTTGGCTTGAATGGAAGCCCTCATCATCCTCTTCCTTTTTCCTTCTTGAATAAACTTCAAAATCACTCTTCAAGACCAAGAAAAATCAAAACCTAATATGGCTTTCTTTCTTTTCTCCTCTTCTCCACCGAACTCTCTCCTTCTTCTCTCTTCTCTCATTTTTTTCTCCCATTTTCGTGCTTCCCTCTTCCTTAAGAACAAGCCCACTTGTGTTATTACAACTATGCCATTAATGATTGAGCAAAGACCCTTTTACCCTTACATGTAAGCCTTGCAACTTAAATGGCTTAAGAGATCTTCCAATTTTACCCCTCATGCAAACTTACCACCTTAATACCATAATTCAATTAACCTATGTCATATAATCTTGCTCACATTAACATGTTAATTAACTCCACAAAATAAAATAATTAATCTAGCAAAACCTCAAAATTTATTTAAATCATGCTTAACTCCTTCCAAAAAATTAAGACCTATTTCTAATCATGTAGTTGAAGGAATTTGATAGAACTTCCTTCTAGAAAAATGTTCCTCCTTGTCTTAATTTTTTAATGACACTAAAATCATTCAATTTGGTTCCATATTCCAAAAGTTATACACCAAACATTTTCGGACTGTTCTTATACTAAAACATTATCCTGCGCTTGACTTCCATCCGAAAATTGATATTCTTAAAGACTAAATTGAAACTTGATTTCATCAAACAATTTGTAGCCTTATTTCTCTAGTTTAATACAAATCAAAAATCGTCTCATTTGGATAACTAGAACAAAAGTTATGGCTAAAAGACCAAAGCATACTCAATGAACATATTTCAACTACATTTTCCAACTTTTAACTTCCCACATTTCACATATAACCCATCTTGTACCTAAACCATCTTTTCTACTTCATTTCAAATTCAAGAATTCTCCTTTTCTTTACACATGAATAATCACCAACAATTTCTCATTTAATAGTTATAACTTCTAAGAAAAGTTCGGGGCCCAACAGCTACACCAAGGAGGTAGTACTGAAATCTCGTGCTCAGCCGAGGGCAATATTCAGAGGAATTAGTCAGGCAGAGCCAGCCAGGAGGATATCATTTATGAGTGCACTGAGTTTGATGCAAGGGGGATGTGAGGCTTATTTGGCCCATATCAATGATACTAGAGTTGAACAGAGTATACAGGACATTCCCGTGGTTAGGGAGTTTTCGGATGTATTTCCAGAGGAGCTACCTAGTTTACCACCAGATCGAGAAACGGAGTTCACAATTGATTTAGTTCCAGGTGCTGCTCCTATATCTATTCCTCCATATAGGATAGCACCTGTGGAACTGAAGGAGTTGAAGGCTCAGCTTTAGGAGTTGTTAGAAAGGGGTTTTATAAGATCCAGTGTTTCACCTTGGGGAGCTCCAGTGCTATTTGTGAAGAAGAAGGATGGGACTTTGAGGTTTTGCATTGATTATAGGCAACTGAATTGGGTGACAGTGAAGAACAAGTACCCGTTGCCTAGAATTGATGATTTGTTTGATCAATTGCAGGAAGGTCACGTATTTACTAAGCTGGATTTGAGATCAGGGTACTATCAATTGAAGATAGCAGAGGATGATATCCCTAAGAGTGCATTCAGGAACAGATATGGGCACTTCGAGTTTCTAGTGATGCCGTTTGGGCTGACTAATGCCCCGATAGCCTTTGTGGCCCTGATGAATAAGGTGTTTCAGCCCTACCTGAATCGATTTGTGATTATGTTTATTGATGATATCTTGGTGTATTCAAAGAGTAGAAAGGAGCATGCTGAGCATCTGAAAGTCATTTTATAGATTATGAGAGAGAAGCAGCTGTATGCCAAATTCAATAAGTGTGAATTTGGCTAGATCAGGTGGTATTTTTGGAGCATATAATGACTAGAGATGGCATACAAGTAGATCCGAAGAAGGTAGAGGCAGTGATGAATTGGGAAGCTTCGAGAAATGTGTCAGAGATTCGAAGCTTCCTAGGATTGGCTGGATATTATCGGAGGTTTGTCAAGGGGTTTTCTCTGATCTCAACCCCTCTGACAAAACTTCTGAGGAAGAATGCAGTGTTCAGCTGGAATGAGGAGTGTCAGAAGAGCTTTGAGGAGTTGAAACATCGATTGACTACTGCACCGGTGTTGACTATTCCATCGGGGACCGGAGGATATGTAGTGTATAGTGATGCTTCGCATCAAGGATTGGGATGTGTAATGATGCAGCATGGCAAGGTGATCGCCTATGCATCAAGACAATTAAGGTCTCACGAGATCAATTATCCGGTACATGATTTAGAGCTAGCTGCAGTTGTCTTTGCTCTAAAGATTTGGAGACATTATTTGTATGGAGAGACTTTCCAGATATACACTGATCATAAGAGTCTGAGGTATTTACTGAGTCAGAAGGAGTTAAACTTGAGGCAGAGGAGATAGATTGAGCTACTGAAAGATTATGACTGCACTATTGAGTACCAACTTGAGCAAGAAGTCTAATATCAGTGTAGCTCAGATTCAGTTATCGAGGTTACCCAATTTGATTCACTTGAGAGCTTTGAATGTGGAGTTGAATCTAGAGCAGGATAGGGCCTTGATTGCTACGTTAAAGTTGAGACCGATGCTACATGACAGAATCAAAAGAGTACAGGGTAAAGATCCTGGTATGGTCAAGCTGATGGAAAAAGTGAAGATAAGTCCAGATTCCGAGTTTGAGTTGAGGGATGAGACATTGTGGTTGAGACAGAGGCTGTGTGTGCCTAATGTGGATGATCTGAGGAAGGAGATTCTTGAGGAAGCTCATATGGCTACCTATGCTATGCATCCTGTTACTACCAAGATGTATAATACATTGAAGCAACATTTGTGGTGGCCTAGAATGAAGAAGCAAGTGGCGGAGTATGTGTCTAAGTGTATGACTTGCCAACAAGTTAAGGCTGAGCACCAAGTTCCAGGAGGGAAGTTACATTCGTTGCCCATTCCGGAGTGAAAATGGGAACGGATCACTATGGACTTCATCATAGGATTGCCTAAGACTTCGAGGTAGCATGATGATAAATGGGTCGTAGTGGACCGGTTAACTAAATCAGCCCACTTCTTACCAGTGAGAGAGAATAACTCACTTGATCAGTTAGCTCAGAGATATGTAGATGAGGTGGTGAGACTGCATGGGGTTCCAGTGTTCATAGTATCGGACAGGGATCCCAGATTTACTTCGAGGCTTTGGAGGAGCTTGCAGTCTGCTATGGGTACTAAGTTAAACTTCAGTATAGCATTTCATCCTCAGATAGATGGACAGAGTGAGAGGACAATCAAGACTGTTGAGGATATGCTTAGAGCTTGTATATTGGAGTTTAGAGAAGCTTGGGATCAATACATAGCATTGATAGAGTTTGCTTACAATAACCATTACCATAGTAGTATCAGAATGGCACCGTATGAGGCACTGTATGGTAGAAAATATCGGTCACCATTATATTGGGATGAAGAGGGTTTAAGAATGGTTGAAGGCCCAGAGTTGATACAGGACACAGTGGACAAGGTGAAGTTGATCCGAAGTCGAATCAAAGCGGCTCAGGATAGACAGAAGAGTTATGTGGATCAACATTGACGTGATATGAAGTATAATGTGGGAGACAGAGTATTCTTGAGATTGTCACCCTGGAGGGGGATTTTGATATTTGGTAAAAAGGGCAAGTTGAGCCCTAGGTACATTGGTCCTTATGAGATCATTGAGAGGATTGGACCTTTAGCTTATAAGTTGGCTTTACCGAATGAGATGTCTCAATTGCATAACGTGTTTCATGTGAGTATGCCCCGAAGATGCCGATCTGATCCGACACATGTGATACCGGCTCAGAAAATTGAGGTTGCTAGTAACTTAAGTTATGTTGAGGAGCCAATCAAGATTGTAGGATCGCAAAACAAATAGTTGAGGAACAGGGTCATTCCATTAGTAAAAGTCCTTTAGAGGAACCACTCAACTGAATAAGCAACAGCGGAGATAGGGGAGCATATGAGGAGACAATATCCCTACCTGTTCGGGCAAACAGGTAAGAATTTCGAGGACGAAATTTCTTTAAGGAGGGGAGAGTTGTTACATCCCATTACTTGTGGGAGGGTTAGAATGGTAAATGTGAGTGATTGATGAGAGTTAGAGATGCACTTCCATGTTCATGCATAATATGTCATACATATACATATAAATAGTGAAGTTGTTGCACATGAAAAATAATTGTACATGCAGTCATGAATAATTTCGAGTGTAATTGGATTGAGTTGTGAGTTCTAGGAGTTTTGAGAATTTTAAATTTATTGTTAGTGGAAATTGTATTGGTTAGTAAGAATATTGTATTGGTAAATTTTGGGTGAATTTAGGAATTTATTTCAGAAAATTGAAGAAAAATAGGAAAAAGAAATCAAAAGAAGATTTGGAGATAGTTGGATTGTAAAGATGAAAGTTAAGGGAGTTAGTTCAAAAGAAACTAAGTTAGAGCTTAGGTATTAAGAAAGTGACAAGTGTCACCTAGACTTTTTGTACCTTTGCCAGAAGTAGGTTACTGTTCTTTGAGAATTGAAAGGTGATGTGATATGTCTAAGTTCCTTCTTCATCATCAACTTCTTCAAATTTTCTTCCCATACACAGAGTTTTCCATCAAACACCTTTTAAGAGATTTTTATGCTTTTCCTTTCCTGCACAAAACCCACTTTGCCATTTGTGTCCTCTATCCTAAGAAAAACCAGAAGCTGGTCATTGTACTCAATGAAGTATGTAAATTGTGTGGACTTTAGGGCTTGATGATTTTGAAGTTTTCAGCAGGTAAGTAGTGAATAAATCCTTTAGAGTTGGGTATTTATAAAATAAATTTGATAAGTTACTGTCATCTGCCTGGAAAATGGCATTTACATATTTGTTCATAAATACTGTGTTATTGGGGATGAAAAATTTGGTTATAGTGTTAATTTAATGTTTCGAAATATTATTAGTGATTAGGTGTTGTAAAAGTGATTTTTGGAGTTGTAATGGAAGAGATAATTTAGGTAGAAGATGAGTTAGATGTAAAATATTGGAAGTTTGAAAATCTGGAAAATGTTCACTGAGTATGCTTCAGTCTTTTAGCCACAACGTTTTCTCTAGTTGTCCAAACGAGATGATTCTTGATTTTAATTAAACTAGAGATATATGGCTATAATTTGTATGAAGACATTGAATTTCAATTCTGTCTTTGAGAGTCTCAAAAATTTCATGAAGTTGAGAACTGGGTGCAGTACTTTGGGAGTTGAATGTAATATTCATGTTCTAACTTCGGGAGAAAATCTGGATTAATCTAGATAGATTTTGGCAAAGTTGCCTTCTTAAGATTGTAGATCTTTCTTTTATCTTTCCAACGGTATATAGTATGGAATTTTTGGACATTTGAGTCAAAAGTTATGATCTTTATAAGTGGTGATGCTTTGGGAAGCAAAAGTAAGACGAAGTGAAAGTAAGACGAAGCAAAGTAAGACGAAGCGAAAGTAAGACAAAGCAAAAGTAAGACGAAGCAAAGTAAGACGAAGTGAAAGTAAGACGAAGCGAAAGTAAGACAAAGCGAAGTAAGACGAAGCGAAAGTAAGACGAAGTGAAAGTAAGACGAAGCGAAGTAAGACGAAGCGAAAGTAAGACGAAGTGAAAGTAAGACGAAGCAAAGTAAGACAAAGCGAAAGTAAGACGAAGCAAAGTAAGACAAAGCGAAAGTAAGACGAAGTGAAAGTAAGACGAAGCAAAGTAAGACAAAGCAAAAGTAAGATGAAGTGAAAGTAAGACGAAGCAAAGTACGACAAAGCAAAGTAAGATGAATGAGGAAAAAAAAAGGGGTTGGTTTTTTCAATATTGTAGATTTCTTATGATACTTTACAAGTGATTATAATACCATGCCATGTGAAGTGAGTGTAGTGATCGATGCCCTTATCCTAGGGTGTGTGCCGGAATGACCTTTGGGCGCCCTGGTGCGTATCCCTAGGTAAGGAGGCGCTACATATATGCTATCATGGTTAGTTCTCTCTGCCACTGTTTACTTTCTTTGGTATGAGAGGAATAACTGCATCTTCAGTAGACGACACCGATCGCCCCAAGACATTATTGAGGACATCATTAAGCTTATTCGTTCTTAGCTTCTTGGCCTCGAGTCCCGTTTTCAGATACCTAATCTGCAGTGGCATATCTGGAAACTTCCCACTTAGCTTTGTTTTTTTTTATTGAAAGCATCCTGTGGCTTCTTTGTTTTCTTTGTATATAGTTTTTGAGTGCCTCCTTTGGCCTCTTTATTTTCTGTACTGAACCTTTCCTTTTATTATTAATATATTTATTCCTGTTTGCCGATGGTAGCGCATGTAACCCCCACTTAGAAACCATCGCAACAAATCACCAATCATGGGTCAAACACTGTAGGTGTTGGAGGAGAGTTTGGAGTCATCGGAGAAGGAGATGAAGTCGCGGGTTTGCAACGCTCCTGATCACCTCTGGCTTCGAACAATAGAAGGAAAGGGAAGGAGTCTTCAGCTTACCATACGTCGGATGTCCCTATCCCATCGGTGGTATTTTCTGTTCTGTTGCCTGGACCGAACCTCCATGCCTCTGCTAACTCCGGTGCAATGACTGATGCGGCAAGTGACAAAGCTGTCGCACGTGAAAAAGGAGTGGCTCCTGAAAATGCCCCTTCAGTTCCAGCCATTGACAACAATATCCTTGGTGGAGGTAATTACAAAACTGTCCTTATGCAAAATATCTTTAATGCCCCTACAACATCTAGAAATGTTATATATACATAACCTAGGCAGAAAATGGGAAAAAACCTTCTGATTTTTCCTGGGTTGAGAAAGTTAGTATTACTAACTCCAACACTAGCTTTTGGTTGCCCGACATGGCCTATGAGCCATCTAATGGCCCGATGGTGATACTGGATGAGTTCATTGATGAGAGCTTGCACCAGTGGATTCATTGCTTAGTTGGAATCTTCCTGGGCGTAGCATGCCTTTTCCTGCCATGCAGACTCTGGCTATGCGGGCCTGTAGACTCTCGATCTGGAGGATGTCCTCTCCATAGGAACGAGGTTATTCTTATTTCGTTTTCAGTCGGAGGTGGCTTTACAGTCAATTCTCTAGCATAGCCCGTGGATTTTTGGAGGAAAATCCATGGTCCTACAGCAGTGGCACCTGCACTTTGTATTTGATAAATCGTGAGTCTCTAGAGGGCCTGATTGGGTACGATTACACGGATTACCATTCCCTTAATGGAATGAGCGCAGTCTCGGCCTCCTAGCCCAATAGATCGGGCAAACACTTAATTGTGATCGGCATAACTCCGCCCGAACCTGACTCTCCTTTGCTAGGATTTGTGTGGAGCTTTCTGCTGAATCAGAACCCATCCAGGAGCTTGATATTTGTTGCGGATTAAGTGGTTAACTGATTCACGTCCGACTGGAGCAAGGGTGGACACCTAAGAGATGTTCCACGTGCCATGTATTTGGACATTCATGTGTTTCCTAGCTTGCAGCCAAGCCCCCGATTCCCTAACCCATAGCCGAACCACTGGTTGCTCCTACACCTACTGTTGTTACTTCTGCAACTATTCAGGCGGTGATTTCAAGAGATCCTCCCAGAGTTGAGGACTCAACTTTGATTAGTGACCATGTCCACTTTTGTGGAGTATCAGTGGTTTCTCCAATAGTTGGCTAGGCTACTCCTTATCGGATGCCTTAGCTTACTGTTTCTTCATATTTGAGGGCTTCATCCAGTCAGATGCTTTGTTTGCTTGGCTTAGAAGCATCTATTCCCAATAATAGCCATGGCCTTAGTATTACTGGCTCTTTTGGCGAGTATTTTCCACCAGACACCACACCGCCTCCTTAAGCTCATTTTTTTCAGGATTGAGTGTCGGTAGGGGGAGTGAGGGGTCTGCCCACTCTAGTTGATTCCTTTGGCTATGCTTGTCTCCGATTTCCTATGATAGAAAGTTGAAATATTAGGAGCCTTAATGGCTCCAATACTCAGAGAGCAGTCCAGGATTGGATTTTGCGATATGACCTTAGTTTGGTGGGTCTCTGGAGACTAAGGTTGCTTCTTTACATCTTTCACATGTAGTTGCTACTACTTGCCGGGATTAGGATAATTTGAGTAATGGGACAAAGGAGATTACTTGTCGAATTTTATTACATTGAGATCCAGGGTTGTTCATGATACAGAGTCTAATATTCACTTTGTAGGGTGTTAGTTATGAGGTAACTCGGCAGATAGAGGGTACTACATTTGGCCTGACAGTAGTCTATGGTTCCACTGACTCGTGAACTAGACAAGATCTCTGGGATTTTCTTTGAGTGCAGGCTAAGCAATTCACTGATATGCCTTGGTTGATTTTGGGAGATTTTAATGCCATTTTGAGTCACTCTGACAGAGTTGGGGGCGATACTGGACAGTACAGGCATATGGATGAGTTTGGACACTACTTACACGATGTAGAGCTATTAGGGATTCCTTACAGGGGTTTGAGATACACATAGCATAATGATCAAGAGGGACAGGGTTCTATTCTTTGACGTTTAGATTGGAGTTTTAGCAATTCTACATGGTTTTCCTCTTGGCCTAGTACCTTTACAGAGTGGTATGGTGGTTCAATTTGGAGTTCCGCAACGTCGGCCTCCTGCTCCTTTTAAGTTTATGAAATGTTGGGCTAATCACACCAATTTTTTGGAGATTGTTAGGAGGGTTTGGTCTGCACCTATAAGAGGGGATCCGATGTTTTGTTTGACTCATCGACTAGGTTTACTTAAGCAGGAGCTGAAGTCCTTACACTTTCAGGCCTACAATCACATTTCCAACATAGTTAGGGAGGCATGGGCCTGGTGGGCTATAGCTCAAGCAACTTTGGATGCTTCCCCACTCTTGTCAAATTTAGGTATTGCTGAGCACGACCTCGCTCGTCAATACTCCAGATTGGTTCAGGACGAGAAGTCATTCTATAAGCAGAGATCTCGAGTCCAGTGGCTTGCTCTGGGTGACCAGAACATTAGATTCTTTCACAGATCCTTGATTCATAGACTGGTCAGAGGTAGGGTGCATGGTTTACAGGATGGGACAGGCACGATTATCATTGATCAGGGAGCACTAGGACAGATGGCAGTGGATTATTTTCAGGGCATTCTCAGATCCCAACCCTCGACACTTTCAGTTGATACTACTAGATTCTTTACTAGGTGTATCCCAAAGGATATGGTTCAGACCTTGGTGAGCTCAGTTTTAGACTAGGAGATATGTATTGCTTTATTCTCCATCCCAGAGGATAAGGCTCCGGGGCCTGACGATTCCACCTCTTTTTTCTATAAGAAGTGCTGGGACATTATTGGAGCTGACTTCAAGGAAGAAGTACGATATTTTTTCTCTACTTTAGTTCTGCCTCGATGGGTGAACTCCACTAGGATCACTTTGGTTCCTAAGGTGGAAACCCACAGACAATGAATGACTTTAGAACGATCTCTTGCTGCAATGTCCATTATAAATGCATCTCAAAGGTCATAGCAAATTGGTTTAAAGTTGTTCTACCAGAGGTGATTGGGAGATTTCAGATGGCTTTTGTTCTGAGGCGGCATATTGTGGATGCTATTTTTCTTACTCAGGAGTTAATGCACGATTATCACCTAGATCGCTTACCACTACAGTGTGATCTCAAGGTTGATATTCGTAAGGCCTTCGATACAGTCACTTGGGAGTTTATTCTACTGGGATTGAGGACTATTAGCGTTCCTGACTGCATGATCAGTTGGATTGAGACATGTCTCAGAACTGCACATTTCTCTGTAGCACTTAATGGGGCATTACATGGTTACTTTTCTGCCATACGAGGGGTACAACACAGGGATCCCCTCTCTCCTTATCTATTTTTTCTAGCGATAGAGGTTTAGATAGGATCTTGAGAGAGGCCATTGCAGTACCGAGTTACCGTTATCATTGGCGATGTACGCAGACTTCTCTCATTCATCTTTGCTTTACGAATGACTTGATGATTTTCAGTCGGAAAGATTTAGCTTCTCTTGAGATTATTTAATAGGCTCTGGCAAATTTTGACAGGGTTTCAGGATTGGCTATGAACTCGGATGAGAGTCGAGTTTTCTTCTCAGGGATGCCCGAGGCTAAGGTTTCTTCTTTACAGAGAATACTTGGGTTTCAAATTGGTTTCCTTCCGATTCGTTATCTGGGCGTCCCTCTTATTCCTATACGACTAAGACATTCAGATTGCCTTCCTTTGGTGGAGAGGATTCTTTCTCAGATTTGATTGTGGACTTCAACGTCTCTTACTTATGCGGCTCGTTTGCAGCTGGTCAAATTTGTGATTTTCTCCATATAAGTATATTGGTAAGGTATGTTCATTCTGCTCGCTAGCATTACTCGTTGTATTGAGAGCATTTTGTCAAATTTTCTTTGGAGAGGTATTTCAGGTGGCATGGGAGTCAGTTTATTTTCCGAGGCAGGAGGGTGGTCTGGGAGTCAAGAGGGTCAGAGACTGGAATAAGGCTACCACGCTTAAGTATGTGTGTAGACTATTCGTAGGTAGATGTTTTTGGCATATTCGAGTCCTATCAAGCTCATCTTGGGTTTGGCGGAAGATTCTGTTGAGCCAAGAGTGGTGCAGAAGTCTTATTGTTGCTTGTATTGGTGATGGGCAAGATAACTCCATATGGTAAGATTACTGGTTGTCAGATCAAGGGCCTTTGTGTGATCAATTTTTGCTCTGAGTTCTCTTTTCTACTGGGCTCTCTTAGGATGCCAGGGTCTCAAAGATTATACATTCTGCTGAGTGGACTTTTCCTAAGGGGAGCAGTGAGCTACAACAGGTTTGGGACTCCATCTAATTTAGACCTCGGGTGCAACATTTTGATAGTTGGGTTTGGAAAGGTCACTTATCAGGAGTGTTTTTTTTCTTCTGCCAGGTTTCAAAGTTGGTTTCGTGATCGACTTCTAATAATTCCCTTCTGGTTTATTCAATAAACTTGATCCCTAGGCT
>JAOSBL010167930.1:0-11092 GCA_027568915.1 Erythroxylum roraimae
AGTGCCGTGAATGAAGACCAAAAAGGTGGGTTTAATGTAAAAAGAAGCTATCATGGTGGCATGTTAGGCAAGTGACATGGTGACATGTGGCAAGTGACACTTGTCACTTGCCACATGTCACCATTTTACAAGATTATTTCATTTTTTTTCCAATTCAATTCTAATTTTTACCCCAATTTCTTCCCAAATTCTAATGGCTCAATTTAATAAATCCTAAAATCATGTATCTAATTTTCAGTGCCATTGGACAGTCATTTCTACTACCGGTAACTAGTTATTCTGCCACTTAGCATTTTTTCTAGTCCGAAAAAATATCCCGAAAATTCCAGAAAAATTTCTAAAATTCTTCAAAAATTCAAAACTCACAAAGACCTACTCCAATTAACTTTTTAAGCACAAAAATCATATCTTTCACAAAAATCACATTAAAATACTGGAAAATATCATGAATGCATGTACAGTCATTTACATGTGCAGAATTCACTATTTACTTGCATGTGCACCTTATGTCATGCATGAGCATGAAATGTGTTTTTCCAATTTCTCTGATTGATCTCACGTGTACTAATTTCTAGGGTTCAAACGCTTTGTATGGAAACGGGATGTTACAAATAATGTACTAAAGGTGTTTGGTATTTGAGATATCTAATACTTATGAAGTATTAGATACGTATATTATTCTATATATGAGTTAATGTTTGAGCTCATGGTCATATAGATATTAATTTTAGAAGTAAATCTTTATTAAGGTATATTTACTTAGAACAATATTATTTTGAGATTGAAAAGGTTCCACTTTAACATCATTGCTAATTAAGACATAATACTTTTTTATTTAGTGGAAATGACTATTTGGATCAATAAGTTCTTTAATAAACTTAATGTAGTGCCTCGTATTGTTGAAATAGTAACATATTGTAGAACATTAGAGCGTCGTGTATGCGAAGAGAGCCAAGGTTTCATCAAAGAACTAAGTACGTATTTAAACAATCTCACTTAATTATAATGATAATGAGAAGAGAGTTATATGATTTAAAAAAGTTCTCACTAGAGATAAGGTTGTAGAACTCTCTCAACAAACCACTATCCTAGCAATAGCATTATCATGACATGTTGATATAGTTTAAGATATTTAAGTGTTTGGCTTATTGCAAGTGGGAGATTATTAGTTTATGCCTTATATCCAATTGATTGGTTGTAGATTTTGTGACATAATTAATTATGACACCATTTATCTTTATATATTTTATTAATTATACCTTTTATTTTAATACTAAAAGTAAAATCCTTGGAATTATTATTATGCAATTGAAATTATGATGAGATTCAATTTACATTTAGTTATTATTTCTAAATTGTTCCTAGTTGTGGTTTCATCAATGTTCCCAACATGAAAACTAGCGCATGTTTTATTTCTTTCTTATAAAGAAAGTAATTAATCTCATAAATTAAAGTATGGAGATACTTAAACAAATTTGTAGGTGCTTATTATGAAATAAGTTTACTAAATTAGCCCGATTACGAGGATCCAAAATGGAATATTACTTAATGTCTCTATGGATTTCCTTATTATGATGGTCGTATAATTAATCCCTAGATTTGAGATCACTGAAGTATCTCATGTAGGAATTATTATATTTTGATATTTATGACCTATTATATTTATAGTTGCTTAATCGGTAATATTTAGATAAACTATAAACCATATAGAGATAATTGAGTAAGTTAATAAAGTGTTCGTCACTCTAAAGTAATCAGTGAAAATGTTTTACTATTCTTGATTAGTAGTGATACAAGGAATTCTCTAGCCAGAGTGAATTGAGATTTGAAAAGGTGTTATCAAATATCAATATAAATTAATTACTAATTAGAAAGAACAAGCATGATTAGATGTAAAATAGTAGACGCTAATTCTATACCCTATGTTTAATTAAATTATTGAATGATGAAAAAAATTAAATTATACATCATAACTATACATGGACGTGTTAAATCAAACAATTTTAACATTTCTAATATTTGGGTGGTCATGACATGTTGATAGACGTCAATTTTAATCTATAATTATAAATTGTTTAATACAAGAATTAAAGGTAAATTAAAGGAGTTTAAAATTTTCCAATTTTAATTATGTATAAAATTATAATTTATAAACATTGCCAACATATTAGGAACCTAATGGTCACACATAAAGGAATAGTTAAAAAAGAGAAAAATCAATTTAAATTAAGTTAGACTTAATTGTGAAGTTTGAAAAACTTTTGAAATCTAATATTAGAGAGTTGATTTTATTAAAATAAAATTTAATTATAATTAAAGTTATAAATTAAGAAAGAAACTCTTTTGTCTTTCTTCACAAATAGGAGGAAGGCATAAGGGAGCTAGCACTCCTGCCTTTTCCTCCCAAATATTGAGTTCTTTTTCTCTACTCCATAGATATTGTTAAAGGTTGGATACGCAGATAGCTTGTGGTTGACAGTTTGAGAAAAAAATTTTATACAAGAACTAAATTAGGTATGTTTCAACCCTTTTATCTATAATTCATATTTTTCAAGTTATTCAATTAAAGAGATCCGATTAGGGAACTGTAAAAATTTTTTTCACTTTGCTTGTGATTAGATCACGATTAGTTTCCTAATATCTCTACCATATCTTCAAAAGTCTTATTGACCATCTCATATAAAATAAAATTGAAGTCTTTCCACCAAAATACATATGAATAATACTAGCTTTCGTCCCTATACAAGATATAATTTACCAGAGACTCTCCTTATTAAGACATAATTTCCCCAAGACTTTATTAGTTTTTATATCTAAGGGGGAAACAAACCAAATTGCCTTCCCACCAAGATAACTAATTTCCTCTCCCTTGTACAAATACCACAAATTTCGGCTAAACAAAAGGTTATTAACAGTAAGAAGTCTATTAAACAAATCCTAACAAAAGAAAAAAGTTACCTTCAAATTTTCCTTTAAAAAACATGGTTTTAACACCATATTTCAATATAACATAAACTTTCATCAATAATAAGCTATAAGTTAAATTTGATTTTGAAATTCTTCTGATCTAATTATTTGATAAATTTCTCCACTCTTCAATTTATTTTAATTATAAACTTATTGTCTGATTAAACTTAGAAAGCGTCTCCTAGGTTATCCGATAGCTAGGGTTAATTAACAAACTCTTCTTAATTAACTATGATCTAAGGAAAAATTGGGATTAACAGAGTTTGTTCTTAATCTACAACCAATATTTCAAAGAGAGGTGTGAAGACAACAATTCAATGAAATATGTTTAATTGAGTGTAGGCTGAGATTGAACCAAAGAACTAGGTCCCTAACGAATTCGTCACTTTCATCATTTTTGCATGTTTTCTTAATATGTTTTCATTAGCTTAGTTTCATTTTTATTTTCTTATATCAATCCAAAAAAAAACCCCTCACAACCTAAACACCAATTATTTTCATTTCAAAAGCTTTACACACACACTTTGTAGAATCGACTTAGCCTCACCACTGCTACAATTGTAGGTCTTGTTTATTTTGAGTACTGTTACGATGCACTACCAAATTACCTTATATATTACAAGATAAGATCCGTATACTTGCGGTGTATTGAAGTTTTATTAGATATAAAACTTACTCAACATCTACAGTCTGATATCAAGATAGTAGAGAAAATAAAAATAAAAAATTTATCATTATTATTGAGGATATGGTAACATTAAGGAGACTTAAGCATTATCAATCTAATTATTTTTAATATCTTTTTATTTATATTTTATTTTATTTTATTTTTTACTTTAATGTACTATTTTGATTTTAACTGTTGAAGTTTAATCTATAATGAGAAGCGATTCCTCTAACTTTATTAAAGAAGATTTAGAAATAAGTCAGATGTTTCTTCAAACACTCAAATAAAGGAAAATTTCAACAATCTAATAAAATAAAAGGAGAGCATAAAATGATGTTAGGCTATACTAAGCCGTAACTTACTTGCAACTTCAACTACAGTATAGGACAATTTGGTAAAGAAGTTCTTAGCCAATGCCTCCCACTAACTAGGATTCTAAAGCTAAGGGGTGGCATATTCACATATAAATGGCAAGATAATGAGGCACTCTATTGGTCATTAAAGAGATAAACAAAAATTTACTTAGAAGGTGCTCACTCTATGGTCTACCTAAATGTTGTAGTTCTAAATGTTTTTATAATGATTTGGACTACGTGACAAAGCAAATGATTGATGTAGCAGTAGGGGAACCTTAAACATTAAAACTCCAAAATCTATCTTAGAGTTAAGATGGAAATGAAAAATTACTAGTGCTAATTAAGTAGCATAAGGGTACACAATATGGATATCATCACCATATTAGTAGTTTAGGTGGAAGCACTTATGAGGAAAATTCATAGTTTGAGTCGAGCAGCAACTAACTCAAGCATTATGTTGTGATTTGTATAAGGGAGGAAGAAAAAAGGACTATCAAATTGGTAGTCCTTTTCCAAGCATACTAAACATGATGACTATTTTGGCAACTACCAACAACAATAGAACAATCCCTATAGCAACATATATAATTTGAGGTGGCAAAATTATCCAAAATTTGGTTTGAAAAACCAAGAAACTGGGGTAAATTCAAGACCAAGTATAGTTCTAATAAAGACCCCCAACACAACAAGGAGGAAAACTAGCTTAGGAGTTAACTATTGACAAACTAGCTCATATGGCTTCTAATTGGTTTGAAAGATTAAAGTTGAAGATTGATCAATTAGCGACTTCAAATAAGAATTTAGAATTTCAAATAGTAAGTTTGCCAATTTTATCAAATAAAGGGGTAGGGATCCTTGCCAAGTAAGATGGAATTGAAATTAAATGAGTGGTATTGGTAATTAGTATGAATAGTTGTAAGGAACTAAAAAAGGTAAAAAAAGGAGAAAATGAAAGGAGAAGAGATCATTTTTAGCACTTCAAATGAGAGAAATCATTCTTTTTATTATGATAATTACTATTATGGTATTAACATAATAAATGCTAAAATATATTATTATGTATAGAAATTGTAAAGCAAGATGTATTGGGGTATTGCATCATATAAAAAAAGGATGACAAAAGGGTATATGATTTAGGGCCAAACATGCAAAAGAAGATATTAGGAGGAGAAAGATTAACTACTAAAGGAATGAGACCTTCATTTGTTACATACACAAATCTAAATGAAGGGGGAATAAGTATACTATCCCATCATATAATTGATATTAAATAAGCAGTGTAGCTAAATGATATAAAAGAAGAACTTTTTAAAAAGAAAACAAAATGTAATTCATTCGTTTAAGTATGATAAAAAAATTTTGCTTATAGAAAAGTCTATTATTCTATCATATTTCAAGGAAACATGTAGTCTATCTTTTAAAATATTGTGGCTCTTAATTGCTAGAGTTCTTAACTATCCATACATAACATACACTCCTAGTCCTTGTTCTTTGCATACACACTCTACTTTTGATAAATCTAGACTTGCATGTTCTTTCTCTAAACAAATCATTACTTTCCTTATTGGTTGACACCTTACTTTATATGCCTATGGATTACTCCAAGAGGAATTGGATCTAAACTTCTTTGCTTTATGCTTCTGTAAGTGATCTTTGTTAACTTACGTGTATATTTAGCTATTGCTAAGTGATCTTTAATTACATTTTGATTCCTTCATTCTTTGTAATTCTTAATTATTGCTAGGTATATAGAACTAGGGCATTAAATTCTAGTGTAGTGTCCCAATTGTATACTAGTTGCCTCTAATGTGCGATTAACTACTCTTTTATAGAGTTGATAGTGATTAGAGTTAGGCATTGGGAATCTCTTAACTCCTTAGTGGAGATCCTCTTATTCCTTTCCATCCATAAGATGTCAATTATTTCATTCAAAGCCAACTTCACAACTATCTAGTCCACTCCTTTCTTCTTGTGATGCCTACAACACTATAGTATCAAGTCTTGTGAAGTGGTGGATGGAAAAGATATAATAGTTAATCTTTTGATATGTGCCCATAATTTGGAGGTATATAAGCATTCAAAAAGTAAATGGCTCACTATTTCTTCCTCCTCCTTGTAAAGTACCAAGCTAAATTTAATTATTAAGAACTTTAGATTTTCATTTAGTATTTCTAATTAAGAATAATTATCTAAATTTTTTTGGTTATATTTATTTTACTATAGTTCTTAATATTCAGACTTCTTTAAATTATAATCACCTTGAAAAAATATTCTTAGTTTTTTAGCAGTATTTTATGTTCTTTTTTATATTTTTCTAGGTAGAAGGAATAGAAGTATGAAAAATTATATTGAAAAAATAGGGAATAAAGTGCAGAAAGAGGGGTAGAATTTCATCTAAACAAGGGATATGGTTTTGAATGAAGATTATTTGACCAACTAAGCCTCAAGATATGATTGTGTCTCCCTTTAGAAGTCCAAATTAGGTTTGAATTTAAATTACAATGTTCGACATAGCCTCACGCTAAACATCAACTTAAACCACATCTTTCATTATTCTAAAATTTCTCTCAAATTGTTTGGTCTCTTTGATTCAAAATATCTCTAAACTAGCTCCTAATAAAATTTAGACCTACTTGATCTTTTTAAACCTTGATTACTATAAATTTCTTCCATAAATGTCATAATTTTCAAAGTTAGGGCATATTTTCCCCATACTTAGAGTTTAGTGATTTGGTTAATTTTTTAGATTATTTTTTAGGTCGTGAATATGAAGCACAGTAAGCAGTTATCTTCAAGTAAATGAAAGGAGAAGAAAAAAAGGGGGGGAATCTTAAGATTCCAATAGTGAGTCCTTCTTAAGGTGAATACCCAATGTTATATTTCACTAACTAAGCTCATCAAGAAAGGTATACATTCCTTAAAACCCGGCAATTTGAACCAAATAAGAGTTTGAAGATGTATGCCTTAATAGAAATAGGTTTTGGAGAGGATGTTCAAATATTGACTCGAAATGCAGGTTAGACTTTGCTATTCGTAATAGTAGAAGATGCGTATAGAGAGCTCACCCTAGAGGTGTTATCCACATTCTATGTAAAGATATATAAAAATTAGGATGACTCAAATGGAGCAAAAATTTGGAAGGGTGTGAGAACTTTTCAATGTTCATCACCTAATCTAGAGTTATTTATGAATTTTATAGACCCAAATTTGTAGATTCCTAGCCTTACTAATGTAACTATATATGTCTTCTTTTGGCACCATATATTACATATAAATTACAATCATGTCCCTATTTAAACCTAAATCATTATCATTACCTTATATATTGTACGTTAGTTTAATTGGGTTATTGGCGCTACTATTGTTATTAAAAGGAAAAGTACGTGGATGATATCCCTATAAAACCTATTTTATTTATAATGCGTAGTAAAGGTTACCCTTTGACTTTGGCACTATTTTTCCAAATATTTAAAGTATAGGAGATTGTTATGTGCATACTTATATCTCATCTACCTCACTAAAATCTATAGGTAATCCATATTCTTTAATAGATGATTGTAATATACGTGATGCATAACCTTAACCTAAAAGATATGAGATGTATGGGCTTAATGAAGAAGGTTAGGGGAGGGTATATTTTATTCAGTCACAAGGGTGGTAAGTTGGACGGAGTTACTCCAAGTGCAAAGGTGAAGGGGATAGAAAGGAAAGAGAAGTAGCCGTACTAACTACTAAGCAATAATAGGCAGGGGTATTAAAGCTTAAAAATGTATAAGTTTCACCTCAATAGTTAATATGGGAGAGAATCCAAAAGATAAGTTATAGATTAGATTGAAAGTAGATCAGAATCCTTTAAATGCTACAAGAGCAACAATAACTCCTCATTAATGAACAACATTAGAAGTATAGGTTGGAAATGAGTATGAATGGTTATTTTAAACATTTTTTTATGTAAAGTGTGACCCAAGACTTCTTCATCATTGTCACCTTTAGTGGAATAAAATAAAGATAATGATCATGATGGCATAAAGGATATGATCTGTTATTTCTTTTTTGTTTGTTTGTTGTCTTTAATTTTCATTTATTCTTATGTTCTTTTAACCTATCTAATTATTATTTGTCATTTTCTTTCCATTTAGTATTATTACTTATTTTTGTTTTTAGTATCTTTTGTATTTTTTCTTTTTGTTTATATTGTTTTTCTTTTCAAGGTACTCAGTTATTCTTAATGTATCTTAAGAAATTAAATAAAGCAACATTCACTACATAGCTTAAGGAATTTTTTTATTGTTATTTACTTTTGTTTCTCCACAATTGGCATATTGCTTATCTATTCTCTGTTCTTTACATTGGTCTATAAGAATAATGTATGATTTAAGTATTGGGGAGGGGTTTATTGTGAACCATAGTTGAATAGGAAATACTCTTCTAGTTTTTCAATCCAATTCAATTTAAGTCTGCAAGTTATAACTCCAAAAAAATAAACAATGAAAATTAAGGTGATTCATTAAGGACATTTAAATTACTTTGTAATTTAACTCTTTTAGGTTAATGGATATGTTCACTAATGAGTAGTTTACTTCAAAATTAACCGAATGATCTTAAGAATGATGCTTGAAATGTTCCATGTACATGATTTTAATATGATTTAATTTTATACTTTATCTTAATAAGTGGCCAAGTGTTCCATATTGATTTTGAATTGATATGTTTGAGAAAAAATATGAACAAAGTTTAATAATTAATAAAGGGTTGATTACCGAAAAAAGCTCAAACTTTTGTCATTTTTTTATTATAGCCTGAACTTTAAAAAAGTAATAATAAAATGCCCAAACTTTGAATTTTTTTCAATTCTAGCCTAAACTTCAAAAAGCGGCAATAAATGCTCAAACTTTTAATTTTCTTTAATTCTAGCCCGACGTTATCTATTGTTCTCCCAATGATTCAGTACTCTGTTTTCTGTTTGTTCTTTTGGGACCCTAAACTACTCTCGCATTACAATGTATTGCATCAATAAGCTCATCGTTTTTAGTTCATTCTCCTGATGCCCTTAGTGTGAGGGCATCGGGGCTATGTAATTTGAAAATTGAAAGGTGAAGGCTTTGAGAGAACAAACTGAAAACGAAAGAAAAACTGAAATCAAAACGTAAGGTCGTCGGGGCTGCGTAATCTAATTTAGATCATTTTAAAACAATGATTTCATTTTAATTATGTGATTAAATGACATAGGTTCATTAATCTTTATTTGTTGTGATAATTATGGCTGACATGTATTAATAGTTAAGGTTTCTAAAACATGTGGCAAGCAACATCAACAAACTTAATGAAAACACTAACGTCGGGCTAGAATTGAAAAAATTTGAAAGTTTAAGCATTTTTATTGCTACTTTTTGAAGTTTGGGCTAGAATTGAAACTTTGGGCATTTTATTGCTACTTTTTGGAGTTCGAGTTAGAATTGAAAAGAATTGAAACTTTGACCATTTTATTACTACTTTTCAAAGTTCAGGCTATAATTAAAATTTTGACAAAAGTTTGAACTTTTTTGGTAATTAACCCATTAATAAATTATATGATGAATTTGATGGAAGTAATAGGTTAAAATTATGAGTAGTGGTAGTAGTCATTTGAAATTGTAACCTAAGTAAGTGAAGGCATTCATGATAAGGTATTTACTATCAAGTCAAAAGGTTAGGATGACATTTGAAATAAGATTACCATACTCCATAAAAGTTTAAAAATAATTACATTACCTTGTTTTCAAGATGATTTGCTAATTACTTATTATTCTATATTCTTTACTTGTTTTATGGTTATTTTATATATAAGGTAAAATTGTTTATATTAACTTAATATTTGGAAGATTATTATGTTAGGTTAACGTTAAATTAAAAAGTAGTGTAAGTATTTAGAAACATAAAAACTTGATTAAGATGTGATTAGGCATATAAGGATCACTCCTATCTATTTTAATTAAATTGTTGAATATTCTTGAAATTAAAGTTTACTTAGGTTGGTAGTTTTTTTAGCTTTACTTAATTGAAGAACAGGAAAAAAAAAGTGTCAAGGTAATTTATATGCATGTATTGTAAATATATTTGACTTAGTATTTTACTATATTTTCTATCCAAATTACTTTAATTTAATTAGTTTTATGTTATGTATTTGGAAATTATAGAGGTGTTACTTGATAATGATGTTGGTTAAAGAATCAAGGATTTTATGCAAAAAGAAGAAGAAAATACAACCTTACTGAACGTAGTATCATACACAGGTGTGTTGTAGCTTGTGTAAGTAGATGGAAAGAAGATAAGACATGGCATTGAACACATTTATGTGCACTGGTGTGTTCCTATATGGAACTCTGGTGTAGAAGACAAAGCCTCATATATAGTTAAGTTAGAGATTAAAGAGAAACAATATGATACACATCCTAGAACATAGGCATGTCAATGTCTGTATTCCTCTTTAAAAAAAGATTGAATATAAGTAGTGCAATACATATAAATCATGTACATGGTATAGATTTAGTCTAATTTAGAATTAGGTTAATCGGTCATATTGATATGCCAGAAAAAGCATATATTTTCCTCATTATTTTGTTTGGTTTCATGCTAAATAAACTTTTTTACTTAATTTTTTTTATATTTTCAAGTAATTGAGAATATTTGACTTTAGGATGAGATTTATCAAGAATTGGAGGACATTTCAAGAAAATATACAGGAAAACATAGTTTTTAACATAATTTGGCATACATCTAGTTTTCCAATATGGACTATATGTAGAGGATGACATGTAGCGCCCCCTTACCGTAGGGTATACACCGGGACGCCCGCAGGTCATTTCGGTATATAACCTACGACAAGAAGGAACTACTAACAAACTTTACTATACTCCACATGGCATCACAATAATAAATTGCAACTTTTTAAAACCAACTGTTTCCATTTCATTTCATCAAACTCAGTAATTTACATAACTGTCAGTTTTCTCTGTCTATACATCACTCTGGAAACTTAACACAACTACTATATACAATCAAGACAAAATAGCAGTCCTAACTAGGTCACCCAAAAAGAATCCCAGCTGACCGACCTGTGAGC
>JAOSBL010167948.1:0-11090 GCA_027568915.1 Erythroxylum roraimae
CATGTATGGATTAGCATGTTGATTTGGATATATTGCTTCCGCTGCAAAATGATTTCTTAAAAAGTTTTGAAATCTACTGTTTCTCCAAATAAAGCATGTTTTCTTTTTTCGATCCAACACCAAGTTGTATATTTTTGTGTTTTAAGCTAGGTTTTGTAACCATAGTGTTTTAGTTGCGTTGCAAGTATTCTTAGTTCATGTGTCTCATGTACTTTTTAGGATGTTGAGGCATTGATGTATTGTGGTTTGAAATGTCATTTCAGTTGTGTATGGAACGCTTATTTTCTTATGTTAATGAATTATATATGGATGATGTTGAGAAGAAATATAGATTTGCATTTGGATATGGTTGAATTGAAATTAAAGTACTCGAGGAAGTTACCGATTTGAGATGATAAATCTTAAGTGCGAGGTATTGTTATGTATTTATACGCTTTATGGTTCAAGGGTTAGGCTCCGAAATCGGGGTCCAACATGTTTGGTATCAAAAAAAAAAGATTTCAGGGAACTACGCTCAAGTATAATGGTAGTTGTTTGAGAGGTTGGGTTTCGGAAACGAGACCCAACATAGGTGGTATCAAAGCAAGAAAAATGTATGATTCATTTCTGATAAGTGGTTGGGTTCCAGAAACGGGACCCAACATTAAAAATGGTGAATTTAACAAAACACCAAAATCTTAAACCTTAAACTTAATTACAAAATGTTAAATCATATATCCATTATCCTAAACCTAAAAAAGAAAACCTAAAATCTAAACCCTGAAACCTAAAATCAAAACCTTGAACTTTAAACTTAAATCCTAATGCCTAAGACCTATAACCTATAACTTAAACAATAAACTTTAATCTTAAACACTAAATCCTAAATCATAATATCTAAACCCTAAGCCTTAAAATATAAAACCTAAACGTTAAAACTCTAAAACTTAACCATAAACTTAAAAATAAAACCCAACACTATGTGCATGCGATAAGGAATGCAACTATCTAAGAGTAAATTTTTCTTTAACAAGCGCAACAAAGAAGGGTTACCTTCTTCCCATCTCTATCAAAACCATTAAATCAATCCATTGCGATCAGCACTGGAGTCGTTTTCTGCAACAAACTGTAGTAATAAATAATTACAATATACAAGCAAAGGTTCTCCCTCTAGTGAAATTCAATAGTTCCACTTACCCAAAGCCTTGGAGTCGTTGGATTAGAATTTTGACAATTATGCTTGCAAAACCTCTGAAGGTAAGTAGAAAACCTTCACTTGTGCTCGATGTGGACACGTAAAGAAGGAAACAAAAATTAATGAACAACATAAATTAAAGATTATACCAAATATAAGCTTTTATTATGACAAAAATTGGAAGAATTATGAATAAAGTAAAGAATGCACATAACCATATCAAAATAATATTTGCAACTTGCAGTAAAAAATGGCGAACTTAACAAATCACCTAAATCTTAAACCTTAAACTTAAATACTGAATATTAAAGCCTATATCCTAAAACCTAAAACCTAAAATCTAAAATCTAAACCCTAAAACCTAAACCTTGAACTTTAATCCTAAATCCTAATGCCTAAGACCTATAACCTATAACATATAACTTAAACCTTAAACTTTAATCCTAAACAGTAAATCCTAAATCCTAATATCAAAATCCTAAGCCTTAAATTATAAAAACTAAACTATAAAACTCTAAACCTTAACCATAAACACAAAATTAAAACCCAACACTAAATGCATGCGTTAAGGAAAGCAATTATCTGAGAATCAATTTTTATTTAACAAGCAAGACAAATAAGGGTTACCTTTTCATCCCATCTCTACCAAGACCAACAAATAAATCCAATCCCAATATTATTGAAGTCGTTTTTTGCAACAAACAGTAGCAATAAACAATTACAATATACAAACAAAAGTTCTCCCTGTAGTAAAATACAATAGTTATACTTACCCAAAGCCTTGGAATTGTTGGATTAGATTTTGGGCAATTGTGCTGGCAACAACTCTAAATGTACTTTAAAAACCTCCATTTGTGCTCGATGTTGAAAAATAAATAAATAAACAAAAATTTATGAACTTGAGAAATTAAAGGTTATACCAAGTATAAGCATGCATAATGACAAAAATAGGAAAAAATTTATGACAAAGTCAAGAATACACATAATCATATCAAAATAAATCCTTTATCAAAATAAGATTTAACAAAGCACCTAAATCTTAAACCTTAAACTTAAATACTAAATCTTAAATCCTATATCTTGTATCCTAAACCCTAAAACCTAAACTCTAAACCCTAGAACCTAAACCTTGATCCTAAACACTAAATCCTAAATCCTAATTTCTAAACCCTAATCCTTAAACTATAAAACATAAACCTTAAAACCTAAAATATAAAACTCTAAACCTTAAACCCTAAACTTAAAAATAAAACTCGACACTAAGTGCATGCGTTAAGGAATGCAATTATCTTATAATCAATTTTTCTTTATCAAACAAGGCAAAAAAATGGTTACCTTCATCCCTTCGCTATCAAAAGCATCAAATCAATCCATTCTCTTCATCACTTGAGTCGTTTTCTATAACAAATTGTAGCAATAAATAATTACAATATATAAGCAAAGGTTCTCCCTGTAGTAAAATGCAATAGTTACACTTACCCAAAGCCTTGGAGTTGTTGGATTAGATTTTTGACAATTGTGCTTGCAACACCTCTGACTGTAAATAGAACACCTCCACTTATGCTCGATGTTGACACATAAAGAGGGAAACAAAAATTTATGAACTTCAGAAATTAATGATTATATCAAGTATAAGCATTTATTATGACCAAAATTGGAAGAAATATGAATTAATTCAATAATACACATAATCATATCAAATTAATATTTGCAATATGTAGAAAGAAAATTTGAACTTAACGAAACACCTAAATCTTAAACCTTAATGTAAAGTACTAAATCTTAAATCCTATATCCTACCTCTATCCTATAGCCTAAAACTTAAACCCTAAACCTTAAAACCTAAACCTTGAACCTAAATCCTAAATCCTAAATCGTAATATCTATCACCTATAACCTATAACCTATAACCTATAACCTATAACCTTAAACTTTAATCACACTAAATCCTAAATCCTAAATTCTAAACGCTAAGCCTTAAACTATCAAACATAAACCTTAAAACCTAAACTATAAAACTCTAAACCTTAAACCCTAAACTTAAAAATAAAACCCGACACTAAGTGCATGCGTTAAGGAATGCAATTATCTTAGAGTTACCTTCATCCCTTCGCTTTGAAAAGCATCCAATCAATCCATTCACATCATCATTGAAGTCATTTTCTGCAACAAACTGTAGCAATAAATAATTACAATATACAAGCAAAAGTTCTCCCTTTAGTGAAATACAATAGTTACACTAACCCAAAGCCTTGGAATTGTTGGATTAAGTTTTTGGCAATTGTGCTAGCAACACCTCTAACTATAATTAGGAAACCTCCACTTGTGCTCAATGTTGAAAAATAAATAAGGAAACAAAAATTTATGAAGTTCAGAAATTAAAGGTTATACCAAGTATAATCATGCATAATGACAAAAATATGGGGAAAATTCTGAAAAAGTCAAGAATATACATAATCGTATAAAAATAATATTTGGAACATACGGTTAAAAAAAGGTGAACTTAACAAAATACCTAAATCTTAAACCTTAAACTTAAATACTAAATATTAAATCCTATTTCTTATATCCTATATCATATATCATATATCCTAAAACGTGAAACCTAAATTTATATTTGATAATATTGTAGGTTTTATTTAAAAAGTTTAAAGTTAAAATATCACATAAGCATTAATTTTATATTTAAAAATATCACATCAATATTAATATTTATTTAATAACAAATTATTTTTAAAATATGTTAAAATACTAAACTGAAAATTTATTTTAATAAAAATATTAAAATTAAAACTGGAATAATATACTTTCAATTCCTTACACCTTATAAGGATAGGGGCTTGCCTGTAATTGTTCTCAATATGGCCATGCACAACATACTTTCAATTCCTTACACCTTATAAGGATAGGGGTTTGCCTGTAATTGTTCTCAATATGGCCATGCACAAGAGTAACTTTACGTGTACCAGAAAGTCAGGTATACTAGAAGTGATTACCAAGAGTTAAAGGATCCAACAAGATAGTTCTCATTTAATATTATCTTTATCATATTATAAAGTCTGGATTTTCTAACATTAAAATGACCTCTCTTACACAATGCAGTACGAAAGCAAAATAGCTACTTCAGCAGAACATGTTATCTTACAGAGAACAAAAGTATAAGCATACAACTTAAAACGAATGATTCAGTTAAGAGATACCAACCAAATGGAAGATTCTCAACAAAGTTAACTGGGTTAACACCGAAGACTATTTTTTCAGCTTACAACAACAAACCTTTAAATATTATGTTTAACTCGGTTTCATTTATAACGTTGATCCTGCTTGCAATTGCCTTTTTATGTCACCCACAGTCCTAACCTTATTAAAATGTTAGTTAAAGTGCAAATAGTTGATAAAGTCACCAATTTAGAAGTATGACAAACAGTTGTTAGTTCTAGAGCTTACAAAGGGGAGAAATTGTCCAAATTATGAATAGAAAGTTGATGTCGTTAGGCAGGATCCGATCTCCAAGATTGAGAGTCCATGACCCATCCTCCGAATCACACGTTGCTCTTTGGAAGATAGAGTGGGAAAATATAATTAGAAGATAAATTAAAAACTGAAAAAATAAAAAAAATAAAAAGAAATTGAGAAGAGAGTCTTAATTAACAAAAGAATCGGAAGGATCTGTACATTGTATAGAATCATGCCTGGAATTGATTGTCCAGAAAAACCATGCCTGGATGATTCAACTCCACGCTCTGATATGTCGGAGGCAGGTTCGAGTTCAGAATCCTTATATAGACGGTTTTGAAGCTAACGGTTGGTTTGTGAATCAGTTTTCCGCAGCTTTTTTTCCTTGTCTCAGTCGGAGATTTCAGAATCTCGGTTTTAAAGCTAACGGTAACTTTTGCTTTCCTCGAGCTTTCTTTTGTGTTTCTGTTTCCTCTTGTTTTTTTTCTTTCTAATAATTGTTTGAAAATAATTATGGATGTCTATATATGGATATTAATATTTTAAATTATAAAAGTATATTTTTTTTATTTTCATTTAATAATAATAATAGTAATGATTATTTAACAATAATAATAGTATTTAGTTTTAGTTTTTCTTTAATTTCAAAACGAATTAATATTTTAATATTTTAAAATAGGAGATATAATCATGATTTTTATAATTTTACTTATTTTTAATCACTATTATTTTGAACTATTTAAAATATATCTTATAGTATTTTTGCTCTAAATCGAATTTATTATATAACAACAATTAATTATATAACAATTTTATGTTAAAATAATTTGATTAATAATTAATAAAATCTTTATTAAAATTTATAATGCAAAAATATATTAAGAAATTTGAAATAATATGACATTAAAATAAATTAACAACTCGAATTTGAGTTAATAAAATCACAGAAAAATAAGTGGTTTTGCCAATAATTAGTTCTAATAATAAGAATATTTATTAAAATAAATATTAAATTTATAAATAACTTTTATTTATTAAATTATTTATTTGAATAAAATGTTCAATAAATATTATATAAAATATATTTACTTAACTAATTCATAAAATTAATTTATTTTTAAATTTTATCTAATACTTAATTAACAACAACAACAACAACAACAATAATAATAATAATAATATAATTACATTAACAATTACATATTTTTAATTTAATTGAAAAATAGAAATAAAAATCAACAAAAAATATAAATAAAACTAAACAACCCTTAAAATACTTTTTCTTAATAGTTAAGTCAAACATTTATATTTTCAACTATTGCTTTTAACTTATTCAATCTTAAAAAACTCGTAAAATATATCTTTTGAAGCCTTGTTTCACTTTTATAACAAACTTTTGTACTTCTAGGAATAATTCTAAAACTCATATTTTGTTTTAAATAATTACATTTTTAAATAGTATTAGAAATAGAAATCCAAATTTAATTTAAACAAAAATAAACTCAAAAAAAATATTTTCAATTAGCCAATGTCTAAATTAAAATTTATTTCAATTTATTCAGTTAAAATATGGGAGTTTAAATTAAAACCTAAAATAATATTATATAATACTATAATATTACTGTAATTACTTTTCAATATTAAAAACATATAACTAACATAATACGGGAAATATTATAAATTATTTTAATTCATATTCAAATATTAATTTAGTAAGTTTTTAATACTAATTTTTAAGTGTTTGTATTAGAAGTAACAATTTCATTCTACTTAACATAGATTATTTCTTTAAGCAATGTTTTTTATAATATTTTCCAAATTGAAAAATGATTTAACTAATGTATCCAAAAATTTCAAATAAATTCAAAATTTTAAAAGTAATCATTAATGTGCTAAAATTAAATAATTACTCTTATTAACATTTCAAATTTTCAAAATTTTGCTTTTTGTAATATTAGTATAACAATAAATGAAAAATAAATTTAAATAACTTATTTAATAATCAGATATTATTTAAAATCAATTTTTATTTTTGTATTGTCTGAATGTAAAATATAGCTTCCTTAAAATATATTAACATAATAATAATAATACAAAATTAATGTTTAAGCTTTTGGTAAAAATCTTAAAGTATTATTTTTACCTTTTCAAAAAAATATTATTTTTACCATTTCAAAACAATATTGTTTACCTTTAAAATATTTTTGAAGTTCGGAATATAATTAAAAAGGTATAAAATTTAAGCATTTTATTGTTACTTTTAAAATTAAGACTATAAGTATTATCTAAAGTATAATGTATTTGTTATAAATGGATAAAATATACAAAGTAAATACAAATATACAAATTCTAATTAAAAAGTAAAAAATTATATCATCATTCAATTATTAATTTGTAAGCAATTGAATAATTTAGTTATGATTCAATAGGTCAATATTTGAAGTGAAAAAATAAAATAATTTAGTTCTTGTATACCTTGATATTTACTATGTATGCTCAATCATATGCTTTTTATTGTGACCAAAGATAATATAAACACTAACGTTAATGTCGTTTGGATACGTTGGATTACGAAGGCAGTTATCTTGAGTCTGATACTTAATGCATTAGCTTTATTTAGGGCCCAAAGCCAGAAGAAAAGACAACCCCCAGTCTTAACTCACAGTTGTGACTACAAATCTTTTGAAAAAAGTCACATCCGTGACTAAATTCATATTTTAATAAAACAATTAATTGATTATATTTTAATTAACGTTGATGACATTAAAATTAATTATTAGTTATTTAATTAATTATATTTTTATACGTGTTAAATATATGACAAATTAATTAATCAATTAATTACTCTCCTTATCACGATCGTGCAACTACATATAATCAACTCTTTTTTACGATTGTGCACAAACACAATTGAGCAACTACCAGACTTTAACTGTAAAAAAATATTTAATAATATTAATATGCTTACTGTGGGACTTAATATGTCACACTTGTGAGTTTTTTTTTTCTATGATAAATAAAAATTTATCTCGTACAAGACTTCAGTTAATGCTTTCACTAGAAATCAAAGAGACAGCTCCTTGTCCAGTTAGAGAAACCGTGTTCAGGATAAGAAGATCTTTATCACTGTCCATTCCTCTTCCTACTGTAGCATATCTGTTTGTACTGTTCAGAGCTGGTTGGACCAAACTTGCGTTAGTTATGATGGGAATGTTTGATTCGGTAGGAACTCCCTCAGGTTATCCTGTACTAGGGTCTACGGTTTGCTTATACCAAATGAAGTGTTCCTTGGAATTTTGATTCTTCACTTTGGAAAAAACTTGCGGCGGTTTTGGAGTAAATTGCAAAAGTTTGGTTTCCATCATAATAGTACGAGAAAAATGAACCTTCAGTTCCGATGTACATAGCATGGTGATGTCCTTGTGGTGCAAGGTCACCAAAGAGTGGTTCTGTCACTTGTGGACTTCCCTAAAAATTGGTTGTTCCAGACATCAATTGTTGAAAATCCGGTAAGCCGTATTAGCGGTGCTCACCTATTTTCAAAAACTTAAGAAGTCATACCCTTGAATCAGTGTCACGGGTGTGACTTAAGAAGTTATTGTTAGAAATAAATTCAAACTTTTAGAGTTGTTTAAATTTCTTTAGAATAGATCTTATATTATCTTAGAATAAATATTAGATTATCTTTAATCTTATCTTATAAGCTAGATTTAGTAGCTGAAAAATCTATTTAGTTGTTGATATTTTGTCTATATAAGGCAATCAAGTTCAATAATAAATTATGAGTGTATTTACGTATTGTTCAATCTTTATCTTATCTCATCTCCTTCATCTTCTTTTTCTTTAAAATTTCAACAGTCACACACCGTGGAGCGTTCTTAAATTCTTTTTCTTCTTTTCTAAACCAAAGTCTAGGGACCCTCTTGAATAAAAATATGATTTAATTTAAAAATTTTAAAAACACATTCCCATATTAATTCACTTTCACAGGAGTATATTTAGAATTTCCCTCCATTTTTTATTGTAATTTATATATAATTAATTTACTTATTAAATTATAATTAATTGATTGATTAGTTAAATAAGTGTAGAGTGTAATTGTAATTTTTGTTATATATATATTAAAAGATTTATAATTAAAAAATTAATTTAACATCCTTTACTAAGTTTGATAAATCTAGAGTCACTATTTTTTTCATTCTATTATTTAAATACACTTAAATCGTTGTTAACTATTTAATTTTAATATAATAAAGCATTTTTTATATAATAAATATATTCAGTTATTATATAAAATACTGATTTATTCTTTGCAATGTTATTTTATTTGTATAGTTAAGAGTTATAATTTAAATATAATTATATTTAAATAATAGTTAATGAATTAATTTTGATATAATTAATAGCTATTATAAAATAATCGATTAATTTTATAACATATATATATATACACACACACAATAATGTTATTATACATATTTAGTATAAAATAATGAATAATAATAAATAGTTAATATTAATTCGACTATTTAAATATACTTAGATCATGGTTAAATAATTAATTTTAATCTAATCAATTAATTATATAAAATCTATATATGATAATGTTATTATACATATTTAATATATAATAATGAACAATTAATTTTGATATAATTAATAGTTATTAGAATATAATAAATTATTTCAATTATTAATAATAATTATTGGCATATAATTAATTATTTTATTTATTAAAAATAGCTAATTAATTTTATATAAATTATATTTAGGAAAATAATGAATAATAATAAACAGTTAATATTAATTCTTACTATTTAAATATACTTAGATCATGGTTAAATAACTAATTTTAATCTAATCAATTAATTATATAAAATCTATATATGATAATGTTATTATACATATTTAATATATAATAATGAATGATAATGAACAATTAATTTTGATAATTTTGATATAATTAATAGTTATTAGAATATAATAAATTATTTCAATTATTAATAATAATTATTGTGTAACACCTAGTATCTGATTTACCCGTACACCGAAAATAAATAAATAGTCGGTGTGAACTATAAGTTTTGGTGACATCAAATTAAGGATGTTTGACACTTTTTCGGTGGTCACAGGAAATTGCACAAGCGGATTTTAAAGAACCAGTACAAGAGTGGCGATTTTGTAAATATTGCACAAAGAGGCTTATATAAGAAGCTAACATCAAATAAGACAAAACTTGTCTTCTTCCTCCTCCCTCTTTCACGAAAATTCACCATGGGAGTTCTCTCTCAAGCTTTTCAACCTTTGTAGCAAGGATGAGAAGGAGAATCAAGCCATTCGGTTAGTACAAAAAGGTAAGCCTCAATCCCGACACTTAGTTCCACCGATTTAAGCTTAGTTTTTCTCTCTTCTTGTGAAACCCATTTGATGGAATGTATGGGTTTTATGGTTTTGATGACGGGTTCTTGTTTTTTGATGTTTAATGACACATTAACATGAAGAAATTTCATTTTTATGGTGATTTGGGGCTAAAATCCAAACCTAGGGTTTTGAAGTTTAAGCTGTCAATGGAGATAGATTCGTATATCCTTTTTGTACATTTTTTTGAGCTATTTAACGTGTGAATTTGGAGAAACTCAAAACATAGAAGTTGTAGATACAGATGTCTACTATCTCCCTGATTTTTCTCACGATTTTAGGGTGACCAAACAAATGTAAGAGGCCCAGAATTGACACTAGTTCAGAATACTAGCGGGATCAAAATGAGAAATGAAAGCCAATTGTTTGAAGAACTTAGAGTTAGAATTGGATGATGAGTTCTTCTTATGAAATGCTCAAACTTGTGTCATCTAAGTGATGTATAAAGGAAATTTTAATTGGATGAGTATTCTGTGAGATATGGCCGCATAAGTGAAGCATGTTACTAACCGTAGTGACACAGAAGAGAACAGAAATAGGTCAGGCTTATAAAAATCACAATAAATCCAAATTACATCATTTTTTAGCCGTCTTTGGATATGTGATAGCCTTATGAGTCTATTGAAAATGAAGTTTTGAATCACCTTAATTGTATGAGAAATTAATAAATTATAAGGTTTTGAGACATGAAGGGTCCAACTCATGACTGAATATTAAGGCTGATTGTAAATAGGAGATTTGGATTCCTTAATGACCGAATTAGAACATGGTCATAAAAGAAGAAATGTGAATTTATGTGTTAACTATAGGTCTGAAAAGTTTGAAAAACATTGGACCTATTTATAAAAAGTTATGCCTTCACGAATGAGACCTATGCTGATGGATTAGGAATAAAATAGAAATTTTTAATGATATGTGTTAAGAAATGAGGTTTATGTGAGAATGACTAATGCGGGTATATGTATTTGTTATGCATGTTACCCAATAGCTTGTGAAAGTAGACAAGGAATAGAACTAGAAGTCGTACCTAGTACCTCTCAAG
>JAOSBL010167993.1:0-11085 GCA_027568915.1 Erythroxylum roraimae
GATTGTAAGATCCCACATCGGTTGGGGAGGAGAACGAAGCACGCCTTATAAGGGTGTGAATACCTCTCCCTTATAAACGAATTTTCTATGTCCTAATGCACCGGATCCCATCAGAACTCCTAAGTTAAACATGCTAGGGCAATAGCAGTACCTTTTAAGTCCAAGGATGGGTGAACTCCTGGGAAGTCTTGCGGAAGAACAAAACCGTGCGGGCTGAGCCCAAAGCGGACAATATCTGTGGGCGGTTGGTCTGGGCTGTTACATATTCTGTGTTGTAAAGTTACCGAAGGATAAGATATTTCCGCTGGCAAACTTACTGACGAAATTGGTTATTTTGTCGATAAGTTAATGTTGTCATTACCGACGGTTATTAGTTATCCGTCGATAAATTGAATAGATTTTACCGACAAACTTTGTTTTTCCGTCGATAAATTTACTAAAAACTATTTTTTAAATTTCCCTGCATTAAATTTTATTTGATGATGTTATAGTTGATGCATAATTTAAACAGTTATGAGTTATTTGTATATAGTATTTTGATTTGTTTCAACATCTAATTTGTTAAAACAGAAAGTTGACTGATGATATAAAGTAAAAATTATCTTAATTAATAATAAAAAATTATTTTGTACATAATAAGTATTTGTAATTCATACAAATTGACTACAAGTACGCTATTCATTTAGTAACCGCGGATTCTCTAATTGTTGCGATGAGGTGTTACGCCTCCTCTTCAACTCATCCACCTCATTACGGAGCTAAGCTTTGTACTCCATCGACTATTGCAATTGAGTTGCCAATGTTTGTATTGTGCTCCAAAGCTTATGGACTTCATTAGCTGCGGATCGCCTACTAGATGTTATTGTATTGGATGTGGAGGATTGCGAATAATATGTGTTCGCAAATGAACCTAAGACGAATATCCTTCCACGACAGTCCCTATCACCCTCTGTATGAAAATAGGTTTGAGTCTCATCAACATCTTTAAACTGCTGAGACTGTCGTTGAATGTTTTCTTATATTTGGTCATATCATAAGGTAATGTTTATGTTAGTAAGTGATAATTATTAAGCATTAATATTAAAATATAAATTTCACATACATTTAGTTCTCTACATCAGGTGTTTACAAAGGTCACATTGTCATGCTTCTTAGAGTGAGTGTGCAAAACAAGTTGACGGGATATAGGCTTCGTGCCCATAGACTTTTCCTGCATCAGAATAAAATGTTATAAGTGAACTACAATTTATAAAAATTTTGGCAAAACTTCCTCTATTTTTATGATATTTACTCCCTGTTGAACAAAGAAAATAACTTAACAACACATCCATATATGGCACCAGACATTTATAACATAATCATTCTTCATAATATAGATATTTTCATTCCAAAATTCACACATCAAATTAAATTGAAATACACCAAAGTAAAAGAATCACAATATAAATGTAAAGTGTAGATACTTACAAGTCTCTTTGCATGCTCGTGGTGGATAATAGATCCTCCAGTATGTATGGGAAGACTCTCTTCTCCCGGTCTTTCACGTCTGTTGGTGGAATTACGCTCTGATATCTCTGTCGATATAGGGGTGGTGGATGGTGTAGTAGCAGGTACAGAAGGTGATGCCTCATTTGTAAGTGTAGTAGTAGCTGGAGGTACAATATCTGATTTAGTTGCAGCTGCAGAATTTGATGCTTCACCTGGACAGTAACTGGCTCCAAATCGTGGTCTGAACCTTGGCCGCATTATATCCTATTTTCTCTTTGGTGACGTATTTCAACCTGAAATTCATATCACATCCTTTGAACTAATATTTGCCATTTTTATCATTACCATTATCCTCGTTTCGATTACATGCTTCTTGATTGAAATTAATATCCTCAATAAATATTAGAAAATTATTTTCTACATCTAGTTACATATCCCTTAAATCTTCATCCGACCTAACACTTCCAAGTTAAGTTATATCATATTTCAAGTAATTAGCCTTAGCTTCTTACAATTAAACTTGATTTCAGTTCTAAGAGGATCATACAATAGATAACCCTTTTTCCAAACCTTACCTACTCTTCTGCAGAAATCTTTCTTTAATAAAAATTTATCTAGATCCTTGGATTCATAATTTAAAAATTTTAGTTTAAAAATAACATTAAACAAAAATTGCACACAGAAAGTGATAGGTTTAGTCAAACTTCCTATCCTAAAGTTTGGAAAATAAGTTCATATTTAATTCCTTATATTAAAATTTAACTAATTAGCAAAAATTGACGAAAATATTCATATAACTTATGTTTGACTCTTATTACATATGAATTTGACTTATACATGGCGTAGATTGGATTGGAGTTTAACTAAAATCCATTTAAAAGTTTTAAGAATTCTTATGTCCATATTCATCTTAGGCCATGAAATGGGTTTATTTTCGAACTCGACACATAAGTCCAATCAATTATGATGCATTGTTATTGATTTATGTCTTAATATATATAAAATAATGTAAAATTTGAATAAAAATTAATTATTTGTCAAATAAAAATGACCATAAATTTATTTGTCAAATAAAAAATAATTTTCTTAAAATATTTAATAAAATAAAATAAATATAAAATATAAAATATACAATATACAATATACAATTTTGGAAAGATTTAAATAGTGAATATTTATTTGAACATTAACTAAGCTAGAGTCTTTTTCTTTATCAATAATCATTTTTTTGATGAAATAAACAATTAAAATATAATAAAATAAATTATAATTATTTATGTGAAATAAATTACCAAGCACAAGTTCTTTTGCGCTCATACAACTCTTAAAAGTAATGAGATATTCTATTCATTTGGTTTGAATGGACTACGATATGAATTCACTATTTTTCTAGCAAAACTAAATGTAAATTCTAAATGCACTATAGAAATAGGAATAGTCAAAAGATCTAGTGTCAACATACCTAAGTAGGAAATATTTTATAAATTACTATTTTTTAATATATTAATATCACTATTTAGATTCATAACATACTTTTTCTGTATATCCCGTCCCCATATTAAGAGTTAGAATCCAAAAATACAGTACATGTGAGATCAATGAGAGATTAAGAAAATGCATTTTTCATGCTCATGCATAATGTTAGCATACGCGCACGTGAATTTGAATTTTTGCACACATTAAAATAATTGTACATGCATTCATTGGCATTCCGGGAATAATTGAATTGTAATGTGATATTATTGAGAATTGTAGTTTGTTTGTATTGAAAATTGATTTGGAAAGTGTAACTGTTGATTTAGAATTTTTTGGAGAATTTTAGGAAGATTTCTAAAAATTATGAGTTTTTTTGGGCTAAGCAAAATGCCAAGTGGCAGGTCAATTATAAATGGAAATAGAAATAAGAGTCAAATGATATTGGAGAAATTTTATAGATGACTTTAGAATTTTTGAGAAAATGATATTGAAAATTTAAAGACAATTGTAGTAAAATTTGGGGGATGATTGGACTGGTTAAATAAGAGAATCCAGTTTAAGCTTATAAGAATTGGACAAGTGACAAGTGTCACTTGTCAAGCCACACTTCTTTTATTTTGAAATACCATTTTAATTATTTTGATCTTGCTTCTTCTTCATGACTCTCCTAATTTTTGGGAAGCTTTATTCTTTCAGAAATTGTCTCATCCTTACCACGCAAGTCTTGCTCTTACTTTTCACTTGCTATCTCATTTTGCACTCTTCTTCACTATCACTAAAATACCTAACCCTACAACCTTTGGCAAGTTTATGATCGAATGATATTCGAAAGTTAGGGTTCAAGTGATTTTTGAAGAGTTGGAGTTTAAACAAGTAAGTATCTTGTTAATCCTTTAAAGTTGTTGGTTTATGAAACAAAAATGGTGATTTATTGATATTTCATATTCATGATCATCAAAATGATATAAGAGGTTATAGAAATGATTTTTGGAGTTGGAAAATCAACTAAAATGTGTATGAGATTAATGTAGAAAATTTGTGAAAAATGAATATATAAATGCTCTGTTTATGTTGATGTCTTCACTGTATATATATATATATATACACGTAAGTTTTGGAGTGTTTTTAGAGATGATTAAAAATGAATTTAGAGTTAAGAGATAGGTGTATGGTGATGTGTAGAGATGAGAAAGAATGATTAAAATGATAGTTAAAGGAAGAAAATATAGAAAAATGAAAGTGAAGAAATGCAAAAATCGTGAAGAATATGCGTGAGTGTGATTTTTTGTTTTTGATGATTATGAAAAATGATAGATTTTGATTTGGTTGTGATAAGTTGAGCTGAAATGAAATAGAAATGAAGAGGAAATATTGAGGAAATAAGCTAGAAGTGAGAGAGTAAGCAAAAGAGATGAATTAAGATGAAAATGATGATGAAGAGTGCTAGAAAATGTACAGATGCAGTGTTTTCACTAAACATGCATCTGTATTTTAGCCATAACTTGATCTATAGGAATCCAAATGTGATGATTTTAAGTTAAGATTAAACTAGAGACATATGGCTATATTTTTCATGAAAAAAAAAATGAAATTGAATTCTGTCTCTAAGAGTTTCAAAATTTGGCTTAAAGTTGAGTTTTTAGATTCTATCATGGTTGGGGAACAATCTATAGTTGTTTTAGTATAACTTACAGAATACTAAACCAAATTGCACGAAATTAGTGTCATTAGAAACTTAAGACATAACTGAACAATTGTTCAGAAGAGTGTTTTGCCTAAATCCTTCATATTCCTTATCAAAATGACCATGAAAGATTGACCCAAAGGTCTGTTTTGAGAAGAAGAGACTCTGTAGTGCGTGAATTTGGAGAAGAAAAGAGAGGTTGCACGATCGTGCTTCTGCATGATCGTGAAATTTTGGAGAAGTCTAGAAAAGCATGATCGTGCTTGTCTGAATCAACTTGAATCTCACGATCGTGACATTGAATGCTTACCGAAGTGGACTGATGTGAACATCCTTCACTCTTTTGGCTATAACTTCTTCTCCCGACCTCCAAATGACATGCTATTTAAACCATTAGACTCGAAACACATTGTTCTACATCTCCACCAAAAATTATAGCCATCTGAAATCATTTGGGAGAGATTGAGTGATAAATTTGGGACAAAAATGATGAGGAGTTCTGGAAAATTTATGAATGGAGTATTTTTACTAAACATGCTTCGGTATTTTGACGATATCTGGTTCTATAGTTATCCAAATGGAATTATTTTTAATTTGGAGTAAACTAGAGACATAGAGATACAAATTTTCTGAAGAAATCAAGTTGTAATTCAGGCTCTAGAATTCCATATTTCTAAATTAAAGTTGAGTATAGGATACTGTTTTAGTTTATGAACAGTCCCAAATATTTGGAGTATAACTTTCGGATTCCTAAACCAAATTGAATGATCTCGATGTCATTAGAAACTTAAGAGATAGGAGAACAATTTTTAAGAAGAAAGGTTTGCCAAATTACTTCATTTTCATTGTCAGATTGATCAAACACAGTAGACTCGAAAGTGTGCTTCAGAAAAAATTTGAATTGACCAAATGAGTTAAGAATTTTGATTTTTATGATTTTATTAAGGTATAACCTAAGTACAAATTATACTTAGGTGAGTTTTGATAAATGATTGATTATGTGATGAGAATAATGGAAAAATACCTGGGATTGTCATTGAGCATGCATTGTACATAGTCTATATACAAAATTGTGCATAAATGAATACTTATAATTGTGCTAAGCTATTAATGTGTGTGTGCAATATGGGTCTTGCGTAATGGTGATGTGCAGGATAGGCGTCCACATTCAGACATTTCCAGATCTTGGAAACAATTGCTAATCTGGAGCGTACTGTGAGTTGACTTAGATGGTTTCATTTCATTGTTTGTTTTGATTTCAATTTCTGCATTGAATGACTAAGGTTATGATTATTATGCAATGTGAATATAATTGACATGAATGTGATTTGAGTTGACTAAGGTTATGTTTGTTTTGATTTCAATTTCTGCTTGTATGTGAATGAGAAGAATAAGTGTATTCTCAACTTAATTGTTGAATGTTGGACCAAGGTTCGATGATGAATGTGAAAGTGATTGTGAATCTGAAATCACATGACTGGTTGAAAATATGTGAATGTGATCCATTCCATTACATGAATGCATGAAACATAAAGGCAGTTGTGACCGGAGTAGCAACTGAAAAAGAGCTTAAAGCTCATATGATGAAAAAGAACTAAAAGCTCAGAAAGTGTATAAGAGCCAAAGGCTCACTATGTAAAATGAGCCCTGTATTTCCAATGGATACGAGATAGTTATCAATGAGCCAGGTATCCACAATGGATACGGGACAGTTATAGGCACTCAGTCACAACAAAGTAACAAATTAAAAGTGAGTCTCATGTGCACTGCATATGCCTGATATGAATGATTATAATGGTTTGAATAATTTCTGAATGTGATATGTGTTGAATGTAAAATGTGAAATGATTGATTAAGTGTATGTGATTCAATATGATTATTAAAGAAAAGACGTGAATTATGTGAATATGTGAACTATATGTGTTATGTGATTGAGTGAGCCATCAAGGATGGTCACTCACTAAGTTTGCAAAACTCAACTAAAATTTGCAATATTTTTCAGGCTCAAAAGAGTTACCCAGTTGGGTAAACGAGAGTATAGCCACCACATTCAAGTGAGAGGTAGAGGTCGGGATCAGTTTGCATCTACATTTTTATTTTCTTATTTTTGTATCAAATTGAGTCTTCCGTAATTATTGTAACATGTATATTTGAATATTCTGTTTTGTAATAACCTTCCAAAGTGGAAAGGTTTGTAAATGAGAATAATCTTGAGTTTAATAATAATAAATGTGATTTTGATGTTATGAAAGAAAAGAATAGGCCCAAAATTGATTATTGATTTCTGCGTACGCGTGTGACATTTTTGGAAAAAAAATTGTACCGAGTTTTCGAGAGTTTGACCGTTCCAGCATGTCACCCTTACGAGGTACGTACTCGGGCATCACTCAGGATGTCGGGTACGTGTCTTGCGAGTGTGGAGTGCTACATTTTCAAATAAATATCTTATTCAGATTACTCAAGTTCAAGGTGGAACATTTACTTCAAATACTCTTTGTGATATTATTCTTAAGAACCCTAACTTCTTTTTGTTATAAACTAGAAGAAGATTTAATTTTGAGCGATGTTATCTTCTCTATTACTTTTGTAATATTCAAGCATCATCAGTAAAATCTTCTTCATTTGTTTAATAAAATTAGCTATATTAGAATAATCATAATGTCTGGAGTAACAAAAGTGATTAATTCAATTTGTAGTAAGGATCCAAAATAGAAACACACGATAATAACAAAGAGAAATTTGATCAATACTTGTCAAGTTTCTTTTACATCTCATAGATTATACTAGTCATGAATTAAGAAGGGTTTTCTATAGCATCTTTCTATTTTTTTTAATTTTTCATACACCTTTAAAGTAAAAACTTGATGTTGAATATTTTGAACCCGAAAAGAATAACTTCACATCATAAAATATTTTCAACAATTTGTGCAAAACTTTCATTTTTTGCTATTCTTCATCAATAAGTAAAAAAATTAAAGAAATCTTTATTTATTGTTGTAATGAATCAAAATATGTTTATAATACAAATACAATATAGGTATAATTATACCTTATGCATACATCAATCACTAGCCTTTTCATCTCATTCAAATGAAAACTTTTAGAAGCCATATAAAAAAACTTAAGTTTTGGGATATATTTATTTAAATGCATAAATCCATTTTGCATTTTAGCAATAGAATTATCTATCATTTTTAATCTTGCTTGAATAATAAGATTTATAATATAATAAAAATATCTAACCTGAAAAATTTCCCATTGCAAAATGATGAACTATTTGTAACAAGGGGAAACTTAAGAAAGTTGACCATATTGTCATTATAAGGAGCATTATCTAATGAAATCAATAAATTTTTTTTGTCAATCTTCAATTGAGCCAAGCAAAGAGCTATTTCATTTGCAAGTGAAAATGAGGTTTTAATTCCTTAAAAGATTTTTTTTCCAACTTCAACTTGCTATCAACAAAGAGAGTAGTGATGCATGCATATTTTGTTGGATAATCGAGTTGGGAATTGGTTTTGGGCCTAGCGGAATGATTAAGAAACTTTTTCTTCATTTGATTTCCTAAAAATCAAGATCACTTTAATTCTATAAAACGAGTAACACATAAATCATAATAAAGCAGAATCTTAATTCGTACCTTATTCAGAAGTTGGGTCATAATCTTGTTATATCCCTCGAATGGTTTTCAAAGTCGATCTATCTCAACTATTGTAGCCGCACAAGTGTCTAGCCTCTAACGGCATCCATAGAACAGGTTGAGAGAATTCTGTAACTCTTACAGAGAGGGTTAAGTAAGAAGTACTAGCTCTATAAATCTTAACCCTATCTATAACTCTTACAGAGATAGTTAAGTAAGAAGTGCTAGCTCCATAAAGCTTAAGCCTATGTATAATAGGTTTTGGATATTTTAGTAATTTAATTTAAAATTAAATTCTAATTTTAATTAAAATTTTATTAGAATTACACATAATTCTAATTAAGTACCAGTTATGCCTAAATAAGATCCAATATCTCATATTGATCTTTATTTATTAAATATCTCATATTTAACCATAAAGTTTCTCAAACTTTATAATCAAGTCCAACTTGATTAAAATAACTTTGCTCTTTTCAACTCATTCTTTATGTGAGACCTATTAGGTTCTGAAATATGTTGGCAATGATTATAAATTATAATTATAATTATAATTCATAATTAGATTTAGATAAATTAAAATTTCTTTTAATTTATCTTTAATTTTCCAATCAAACCATTTATAATTATAGATCAAGATTGTCATTTAGTAACATATCATGACAATCTAAATATTTAGAAATGTCAAAGTGGTTTTGACTAACATTTATGTGTATGATTTTTTGTATAATTCAATCTTTTCAAAATTTCTTTTAATTTATCTTTAATTTTCCAATCAAACCATTTATAATTATAGATCAAAATTGTCATTTAGCAACGTATCATGACAATCTAAATATTTAGAAATGTCAAAGTGGTTTTGACTAACATTTATGTGTATGATTTTTTGTATAACTCAATCTTTTCATTATACAATGTTCTGATTAGACATAGAGCATAGAATTAATGTCGACTCTATTTTGAATCCAATCATATTAGTTCTCTCTATTGATTTAATTAATAACAATGTTAACTATTTACAAAGCATTATTCTACCTTGGCCAATGATTTCCTTAATCAATATTAATCGAGAACAATGGAACATTTTTCCTAATTACTTGAAGATGATGCATCATATCTTGATCACACAACTACCTCTACATAGTTGATGCTACATCCAATGACTACCAACAGAACGAGATTAAATAGGTCATAAGTAGTATCAAAACATAACATTCGTTATACAAGATAATTTTGGAGACCTCAAGTCAAATGATCACTTATACAATTATCATAATGAGAATTCCATAGACATGTAAGTAATGTTCCAAATGGATTTCTCATATCAGATATGTTTAATGAACTTGTTCTCTAACAAACACCCACACACTTGTTTAAGGATCTCCATACATGAAATCAACTACCCCCTTCATAAGGAAAAACAAAATGTACACTAGTCTTTTTACGTTCTATTAATGTCCAGTCTTAATAGAATAATGATTAGGAACAATTTAGGGATAATACATAAATGCAATTTGAATCTTATAATTATAATCTCATTATAATTTCATTTGTAATGTGTAATTATCCCCTGGACTTTATCATATACATCTAAACATGTACAAGATAAAGAATGCCTTTAAATATTTGGTTACTAAATTACAACTAAAGCGATTGGTTGTAGGAAACCAACATATTCATCTTGTGATACCTGATTCTTCCAACTATCAAAAGTCAAGAAAATATGGGAAGAGATTTAAATAACTTTTATGAATTGATTATCTTGTCGATCAACAACATTATATCACTTTTATAAGCAACTCTACTAACTGACTTATGTGTTTAGCAAGAAGTAAGGCTCACATATCAAAATGCAAGCAATTCAATAAATATGAAAAGAAGATTATACCATTAACTTTAATTAAAATCTCACTAACCCCGTGGAAGTTCTTCCGGTCTGTCTCTACTAATAAGAGACTAAATTATGGTTTTAAAAATGGGAGTTTTCTAAGGTTAGGACATGACACATTCATATATAGAGGAAAAAGAGGATAAAGGCTATACCAGGAAAGAAGAAAAGGAATTTCATAAACAGAAGAAGAAGATAGGTACCTCCATAATAGGATTATGTTATGGTTTTACTATCATAATCTTGCATTGTTTACTACCCTCTACTCGTCACAATTGCCAAAAAATTTACATTTGAATATGAATATGGCTAGCTATTATATCATTATGTTGTGTATGTTGGAACTTAAAAGACACTAGTCAAAATACATCAAAGGAAACCATTATTTTTAATGGGTCTTGAATATGAATATGACAAAATTTTCTTTTATATTTTTCCAGACTATTTCTATTGTGTCTTGATAAGTTTGGGAAAGGGGATTGTGTTAAGTCAAAATAACTTCACGATTAGTGATTTTGATGAAACCCAAATAATCAGACGGAAGCTCAAAGAAAGTGAGAAGGAAGCAAACAAAAATCAGACGGACGCGTGAAGATAAAAATCAAACGAAAGAAAATCAGACGGAAGCAAACAAAAATCAGATGAAAGAAAATCAAACGGAAGCAAACAAAAATCAGACGAAAGAAAATCAGATGGAAGCGCGAAGATAGAAAGTGAGACGGAAGCTCAAACCGAAAGTAAGACGATAGAAAGTGAGACAGAAGCGCTGAGTTAAAAAGTGAGACGGAAGACCCGATACCACGTCGGATGACTAATCAGCTTGAGTTAGTTACAAAACTCAACTAAATAACTGATTCTTCAAAGATCAAGAAACAAGAAGAAAGAAGCAGTTATCAAGAAACGGTTGAAGAC
>JAOSBL010168143.1:0-11073 GCA_027568915.1 Erythroxylum roraimae
CTATTATGCATGAACAGTCCTAAGTCATTCCAATCCATCTCATCCTATGCCAAATTTACTATTTTACCCTTCCTGTCCGGGGTGGGATGTTACAAATAATGTAAGGACTCACTTAGGACATCAAGACTTATTAGGATTTCAACAAGATGATTCTATTTTATGAGATTCTAAACTAGACAAGAGCCTGGATAAGCTCATAGACATGGAAGAGGGCCAAAAGAGACTAGAAGAGCAAATTGAGCAAGTAACAGAAAATCATGCCTTGTCTATTCACAACCTAGAGATTTGAGTGAGACAGCTTTCTTGTGAATTTTGTAAGAGAAGTGTGGAAGACTCTCTAAGTAATATGGAAATACATCAAAGAGAGCAATATGATGCTATCGCATCTAAGAATGGGGGAGAGCTAAAACGATCAATGGAAAACCAAATTGAACCCTACCTTATTGAAGATCAAGAGACAAATATTATTCACCAGTTCTTGATATAGCATGTGTGAACATCGAAAAATCTTTGGTAGATGTCCATGAAAAGAACCTTATCTTTCGGATTAATGATGACCAAGTGACATTCAACATGAATGATGTATTAAAGAATCCGAAGGAGAGTAGCTCATTTAAGATAATCGATGTGTTCGAATCTTCTAAAGAACAAAAGGACGAAGAATAGATGAGAACAAACATTGAGTTTGAAGAAGCAATGAAAGTCCCTATTCATGAAGTAGAAAAAGTAGAGGAGACGAAGGTGATTAAGGAAGAAAAAGAGCAACTCACCTTCTTACAGGAAAAACTGTTGGATATGATGGAAGATTCAGGGAGTTTCATTATTCCCTATTTTATTGACAATTTGTTAATGAAAAGGACATTACTAAAATTAATTGGTTTTCTTAACTTTATCAATTTAGTTCTTCTGATCATTTTGTAATTTGTAGCCTACTAATGTTAAACAAAAAGGGTGGAAGCAAGCTGCTCATAATTGATCCCGGTTAAGTTTCCAATGATACAATGTCAAGCTAATGACCATAAATTAGCATGTTTAGTAGTTAGGTTTAAATTGTTGCATAGTTAGATTTTGTTTTAAATTTTAAAAATAAGTTCTTAATGATTTGGAATATTTTGGATTGCTAACTCTCTTACTCTTTTTGAATCAATTACAAGAAAGGGAACCCAGCTTGGTGTCAAGGGCATTTGGTCTTTGCCTCCGACACATCACCACCTCAGTTACCATGATGGTTTTGTTGGATCGAAAAAAGAAAGCATGCCATATTTGGAGAACCGGTAGATTTCAAAACTTTCTAGAAATCTTATTTGCAGCGGAAGCAATATATCCAAATCATCATGCCAATCTATACATGATATGGTATAAAGATAATAATAAACATAAACAAGATAGTGATATTACCGACTCCTTTGCTACAGCTTTAATTCCTCGCTGCACTATGTTGCACTATCCTCTCCTTCTTCTTATATCCAAAGCCTTTGCTTTTGAATCTTTTCCTTTGTCAATCTATCCTCTCCTTGTTGTTGTATCCTCAACCAATTTGATTTACCTCTTATTCTTCTAGGAAATAATAATTGTTGCTACCTCCATCATCCATTTAGATCTATTTTCTAGTGTATTTCCATTTTTATCTATGCATAGAATTGGAATAGCTGTTGAGATAGGATTTATGAATATTGAGGATTGTCTAAACTGACCTCAGGTTATTTTTATCTTTTTTTCAATAAAAATCTTATTGTTTATATGAATTAGATTCATTGTGATTGATTTCTGCATTTTCATAAATCTATAATAGATTGAGAGGGTGAACCGATGAAAAATAATTAAATTGGGCTAACAAGAGTTAGGTAATTTAATAAGAACGAGAAATCAATCAAAATAGTAATTGTGTGATAAGAGAACTCACATAGGTTCTGGTAGTCTAGTGGAAAACTTCAGATCTAATTAGGGTTTGGAAAAATTGTGAATTGAGAAATTGCAATTTTCCATAATCTGATTAGGGTTTATAATTTAGGGCTTTTGGTTATAAATCGAGATAGAGTAACTAACCCTAGGATAGTGCAGGACCAATAATCAGACATGTCATAATTAATTAGGTTAGTGTTGAAGATAGGTAAAAATTTACCCTTTCTCTCAATTGGTAGTTCCTTCGGTTGATTCTTGGTGTATGCATTACAATTTGTTAATTTGTTAATATTTTGTGATTTATTCTTGAGTTGAATTGGTTGATTGATAGTTACAGTTGAATTTTTGTAATTTGTTTCAGCCTTAGAGTTTAGGATTAGATTAACCCTCCTCGTGGAATCGACACCTTAGATATTGCGTGAACGACCCGTACACTTGCGGAATATCGATGTTTAAATATTAAAACTACACATATCGCAAAGTCATGATCATAGACATATGTTATGTAATTTTGAGGGAATTAATAAAATAGATGGGCTATATGGAAAATGTAGAGTTATAGTGCTCCATTCTGTAAGGAGGTTAAAAGAAAATGATCATTATCTTTTTTTTCATGTCTTGTAATGTAACCTAATATTATTTTATTTTATCTTTTCAATTAGGGTAGGCAAGCAACTTCTTGAATCATTATAATGATTTCAGTTACACAAGATGATCAGTACACAACCACCAATATTATTCATAACCTAGTTACTCTTGTAGAGAGAAATTAAAGAGTGATCTCTTAAAATTAAGTTAATTCATATTAAAAAATAGTAAGATTCAATAACTGATTTTATTAAAGGGAAAACAATTTATACATAAGATATACAACTTTGATTGAACAATAAAGGATATTACAAATCATAATTAAGCAAAAATGAGGCAACTTCAAGCATGTAACAACTCAGTTGAACATGTCATTTTAAGAAACAATACCTAAAGAAGCTTATTTTTGTAAAAAATTAATGAAATTAATTTTTTTTGAGAATTTAAAAATATGAAATTAAAAATTTTCCAAATTAAACAAAATGTATAAAACTAAAACTTTTAAATGAAATACAAAATTATAAGATTGAATGAAATCGAAGGTTGTAAAACCTTAGGTTCCTTATTGCATCAATTATTAATCAATTTAAAATTTTTTAAAAATTATTCATCAATTTAATAGAATCTTGCAAAGTTTTCAATAATTTTTTAAGTCCCCGATCTTTATTGCTTAATTTTTTCATGATTATTTTAGTTTGTTAGTTATAATATTTCACTAAAAATATTCTATTGATGGAGATGATTTATAAAATAAATGAATACCCTAAATATAATACATATAACTAATTTGAAATTGACCGGCTAACAATGGACCATAGCAAAGTGAAAATTTTTCTTATAGGTTCTATGTTTCAATTCCTTTGGCAAGAAATAAAAGTTTTGGGAAACTCAACTTTTTAGGAAAATTTAAAGCTCCTGTATAAAAAATATAAAATTTATCTAAATTTAGGCAGCACCTTTATAAATTCAAATTCATAAAAAAGGTATAAGATCTCCAAGGTATATAACTTATCCAAGACTAATCCCCACCATAATCTTTAGATTATAAAGGAGCATGGAATGTTTTCATGTGTGTCCATATACACAATTTTGTAATAAGAGCAAGAAACTGATGGCAAAGAGTTTAATTGTTTTGACATCACTTGGTCATAACTATATATCCAAAATTTTGTCGATTGCTTATACTACCAATCATATGTGTCAATAATAATATGTTATTTATTAAATATTTGAACAACTTAAACTCATGGACCTACCATAATCTTTAGTTCAGGTTTCCAATCCCCATATAAATTCCACTATAACATAAGTAAATCTCATATTCTTTGCTTTGTTCAACAACAAGCAAATTAGACAAAATGTTAATCACTCTCTTTAAGTTAACTTAATAATAATATATAAATAGGAAAACAAATTTTTCATATAATTTTGGATATAAATTATGTAACTCTTACTTATTCTCTTACCTTAAGAATTCTCCTAGATAAGTGATAGGAAATATGGACTGAGGAACTATAACATCATTTGCTACAAGGCATGATGAGGTGCTAGTTGGCTTTATAAGGCCATCGGCACTAGGTGTTTATATTGTTTATCTATGAAAATTTTAACTTGAAAACCAAGAGGTCTTTAAAAAAGGGAGAAGCTTTTCGTGGTTTCTAGTTTTTCCACTTTAACAATACTTTCTTTTCTTTCCTATAAGAACAAAAAAAAATCACTTTTAACATGTTTGTTATGAGGTCTTTACGGTAATGGAGATAGATTTTGATTTCATTCAAGCAACAAGAACTTTAGGAAGTGTTATAAATGATTACAAATTTGATGAAAAAGAAGCCTATATGAAGGCAAAAGTGTTACATGCTCTTTTGGTGTGTCCTTACATGAAAGTTTTGCATATTTTTACCATAGGAACTATGTCTTCTAGGTTTCTCTCTTAAGCTTTAATAATTTCTTAAATTTCTTTTTGATTATATTTATATCATCCTCATCACTCTCACTTATATAGGTCTTATATATAATTTTACTCCTCGTTAGAGACATTACAAATCACCTCTTCTTGTTGAAGTTAGTTTATTTTCATGTAATTCATTCATCTACATCTCATAGGTTAGTGATTAGATTAGATTTTCCAATGGTATGGTCCTTAATTTTTATAATTTTGTTTATTGTATTTCTTATAAGCCATGTTCTGTGTTGAAGAGCGTCGATAATTGTCCAACCTCATTCGTCTTCTTTGTAGTTTGCGATTGTCTATCTATCAAGGTAATTCGTTCAACTAAGTAATGCCTACAATGTGATTGATTCTGTGTTGTTCTTTGCAATTTTACCTATAACAATGATTGATGAGATTTTAGGCTAGGGTTTAGTAGTCTAAGTATTTATGTTTGGGCATTGTTTAAATTGAAACATAAAGACTTGAACTTGTAGGTGATTAATTCAAACTTAGTATTAACATAAGAAATTCACGTAATTGACATGGTAATTCTTTGCATAATAAACCCTTAGGATGGTATATAGGCTGGAAACCTGTGATGCAGTTCCCATAAGGCTTGTCAGTGAAAAATTCCACGAGCTTGGGAGTCACAACGAGAACTTGCTTTCTCGATTCATATGGTGTAACAATGCTACGTACCATAGTGCTTGTTTAAAATAAAAATTCGAAAAACAATTTGTAGGTGATTAATGCAAACATAGTTATCTTGATTTTGTATATTGTTGTTTGAAATATTATTAGAATGATTGATAGCTAGATGTATGAATTACATAAGTGCTTACTACATGTTGAATGAGTTTGTATAATTATGGATGATGTGAGGCATAATAAACCCCTAGGATGGTATATAGGCTAGAAACCTATGATGCAATTCCCATGAGGCTTATCGGTGAAAAATTCCACGAGCCTAGGAGTCACAAAGAGAACTTTCTTTCTTGATTTATTTGGTTTAATAATGCCATGTACCATAGTGCTTGTTCAAAATCAAACTTTTGAAATAAACTTGTAGGTGATTAATGAAAACATAGTTATATTCGTTTTGTATGTTGTTGCTTCAAATATTGTTAGAATGATTGATGGCTAGATGTATGAATTACATAAGTATTTACTGCATATCGAATGAGTTTGGATAATTATGGATGATTTGAGGCATAATAAACCCCTATGATGGTATATAAGCTGGAAACCTATGATGCAACTCCCACGAGACTTATTAGTGAAAAATTCCATGGGCCTAGGAGTCACAGCGAGAACTTGCTTTCTCGATTCACAGGTGTAAACAATGACACGTACTATAGTGCTTGGTTGGCATATTCTTTTATTTGATTGACACTGACATATGTTGAGTTTTGAAATTGTGAACTCATATGGTGGGATAGGTTGGTTTCAATTTGGAGGGAAAATGGTCAGAGACCTATAAAAACTTAGAGGATGTTTTGTAAAGTAAAGATTAAATGTTTTGTAAGCTTAGGGCAAATGAAGGATACTAACTATGAAATCACTTTTTCAAATAACAGTTTTGTAGAAATAAGTAATGTTGATAGATCTTGGATCTATAGACAATTAACACCTGATGGTTTCATTAATCCTGAGTTTGTTAAGGGAGTTGAAGCTTTTATTCACTACACATGTTCTCAACCTACATATATGAATGGTCCAAAGATTAGATGTCTATGTAAAAAGTGCAAACATATTCATTTTCTTCCTATTGATGAAGTGAATCTCTATTTGTGAAGAAAAGAGTTTTTTCCAAATTGGACACAACATAAGGAGCCAATAATTTGTTGCACCTCAAAAGTAAACTTGTCAATAAATATAGATGGGTTTGAAGAGGGACTGGATTTATAGCAAATAATGTGGGTGCAACTAAAAATCCTTACATGTGAATGGTATATGATGCAACTGGTTATACATTTCTGGAAAATATAGAAAATCTTGAAGAAGAACCAAACCCATATGCAAAAAAGTTTTTTCGACTTACTAAAATCAGCTGACCAAGAATTATGGCCAAATTATGAGACCATGACTTAATTATCTTCAATTGCTCAAATATTGAACATAAAGTCTAAAGGGCATATTTTTTTATTGAAGTTTGGATAAATTTTTTGCTTAATATAATGAATCATTACCTCCTAATCATATAATGGTTGATAATTTCTACAATATGAAGCAATTTATTAGGGGTATTGGTTTACTAATTGAAAAAATTGATTGTTACAATTTTAGATGTTTGTTGTTTTGGAGAGATGATATGAAATTACAAGATTGCAAATTTGTGGTCAATCTAGGTTTAAACCTAGAAGTGTTCTATGAAACAGAAATTAGTACCTTGGAAGCAGATGTATTATCTCCCGCTAACTTTGAGACTTCAAAGACTATATATGCCTTTGATGTTATTACATCTCACATGAGATGACATAATGAACATGAAAAGGAATATGGAATAATGAGCCATCCATCGGATGCATTTTTATGGAAACATTTCAATAATACCTATATTGAGTTTGCAGCTGAAAGTCGAAATGTTAGGATGGGAGTGTCGATAGACAGATTCCAACCTTTTGGTCAATCCGGCCAACAATAGTCATCATAGCCAATCGTAATGACTCCTTATAATTTGCCTCAATGGATGTGTATGAATGAGGCATATATGTTCTTGATAGTGATTATCTTAGGACTTACAAATCCAAAGCATAAAATTGGTGTATTCTTACAACCATTGGTATCTGAATTGTATCATCATTGGAAATTTGGTGTGGAGACATATGATGTGTCTCGTTAATTTTTTTTTTGCTGAGACTATTAGTGATTTCCATGTGTATGCTATTTTCTCTGGATGGAGCATAATAGGGAAATTGGCTTGTCCTTAATGTAGCAATGATTTTGATGCATTTTACCTTCCTAACGTGGCCAAAACATCTTGGTTTGACAACCACAAGAAATTTCTTCCTCCAAATCATCCATTTACATGCAATAAACAAAAGTTCATTAATAATAGGATAGTACAAACACCTCCTCCCCTTATAAAGCTGGTGAAGAGATATTGCAGGAGATTGATGAATTAGGGTTCCTGAAAGTTATAGAACTTGAAGCTAAAGAAGTTAATAGAAGCATTAGTAAAAACTTTGGTTGGAGAAAACGAAGTATCTTTTGGGATTTTCCATATTGGAAAAGTAATTTGATACGTCATAATCTAGATGTGATGCATATTGGAAAAAATATTTTTGACAATTTGTCCAACATCATAATGAACATTGAAGCGAGGAGAATTAACAATGAAATATCACAAGCTGATTTGAAACTTTTTGGTAGAAGGAATGAGTTAGATAAAGATCTTCACACCTGTAAATATCCAAAAGTATGTTACACTTTAGAAAAAAAAAGGATATTTTTTGTGAATGGTTGAAAAATCTAAAGTTTCCTAATGATTATGTTTCGAACTAGGCAAGGTGTGTAAAGTTTCCCAATGATTATGTTTCGAACTAGGCAAGGTGTGTAGATATGAGGAAGTACAAATTATTTAGGATGAAAAGTCATGATTTTCATATGTTTATGCAAAGGCTAATTCCAATTGCATTTCGAGATTTGCTACTGAATAAGGATTGGGAAACTATAACAAAATTAAGTTTGTTTTTTAAAAGCTTAACATCATCTGAAATAAAGTTCACTTAAATGGGAAAACTAGAAAGGGAAATTCCATTTGTCTTGTGCAAATTGGAAGAGATTTTCCCTCCAAGTTTCTTTGACTGTATGGAGCATCTACTCGTACATTTAACACATGAGGCTAAACTTGCTGGTCCGGTTCAATATTGATGGTGTATCCATTTATAAAACTTATAGCATGTTTTATTCACAGAATTGTAATAACCCTATTTGTAATGTATAGGTATTGCATCACTTGAAGAAAAACCAATTTGCATGGATCATGCCATTGTTGAGACCTTTAGGATCAATTAAGTTATGTGTTCTAGTGAGTTCTATGACCTATCTACCATAAACTATTCTAATTATGAGGTTGAATGAAAATATTAAGATGGTTCAGGATACTCTCAAAGTAACTTATGCTTGCAAACCTAAGAAATTGAATGGAAGAAGAGAATAGAGACTCATAGGTAGATATTTTAAAATTGGATTTGTGCAAGAGCTTTTTGAAATTAAAGAGAAGAAGTAGGAAAGCAACAAAAAGTCTATGAAATGAATAACAGTGGCTTACTGATCATAGCGTCGAGGCTACTCCTGGCTTTAATGGAGAGCATATATTTATTAAAAATATGTGGAGAATGAATACACAAGCAAAACTCCTATATGCCTAAAAGAAGTTGAAGTAGTGAATGGGGTCACAAATAAGGATGGTCAGGTTACTGCATTTGTTGATAATGAGTAGAGATTTGAACTAGTATCTTGAAGAAGAACCAGCGGGAGGAAAAAGCCTCCTGTTTTATATACAAATACATGAAAGTCACTACTTGGAAGATAAGAAGAACTAATGCTCCTTCCAAGAAATTTTTTTCAACAATCTTATCTTAGAGCATAATCAATAAATATTTTTCATGTTGGAACGAAGAATAAAGAACAAGTTGATCTGTTACAAATATTATCTTCGAACTGGATACAAATTACAAATCACCTTCATCATCCTAATGGAAGGATCCCGATATAATTCATTCACCAAATTATGAGTTGAACAACCTTGGATATGTCTATTCAGGTTATACATGTTGATGTTTTCTACAACACAAAAAAGAAAATTGATGCTATCTCTTTTATATATGACCCTAAAAATGTGTTTCAGAGAAATTAGCTCTAGAATCAACTGATAGAGTCTACGGGGGAGAGAGTGATTTAGCAAATGAGAGGAACAGTAGAAAAGGGAATAAACCGTTAGTGTGGAAAGTGTATTCCAGAAGGAAGAATAGTGGGCCTGGGGGAAGTTAGTTATCAACTGAGGTGGCAGGTTAGTTAGGCATAACAGAATGTACCTGGAGAGGGGATTTATGCAAGGGGCAGAGCGAAAGGAAGGGGTAGGGAAGAAAGTGAGAACTTTGTGTCACAGAAGAATATACATACCTTCTGAGGAGCAATTCTGCTCTGGGTAGTGAGCTATTTCATACTTATACACTGTAATGATACATATACATTATGTTTATATTGCAATAATACAATAAATCTCTAGTATTCTAAGATTAGAGTTCTATCATTGGTCCGACCTACCGGATACTCTCATTGGAAGGGCGGATAGTTTTCTTCCTATTTTTTCCCTTACGTTGGAGGTCCATCTTCATGCCACCGAAGATGTCGGATAGGGTTGAGCTATTGGAATCGCGTATGGCTGGTCTAGAAGCTGGGGTAAAAGAAATCCACTCATCCATGCGAATGGCCATGGGGGAGATGCAGCATTACTGATGGAAATGAGTAAAATGATCAGAAAAATGTCCAGAGGAGGGACAAGGAAGTGATACCTATGAGAAGAGGCCGAACATGACTGGTGAAAAGAGTACTCAACCTTCTTAGAAGAATTTCTAGTCGAAATAGTCTTCGGGCAATTTGGAAGAATATAGAATGTCGGCGAGGAAAGTGGAGTTGCCCATGTTTGATGGATCTGATCCGGTGGGGTGGATTACTAGAGCAGAAATTTATTTCAAAGTTCATGGGACTTCTGAAGAGGTGAAGATTAAACTGGCTCTATTGCGTATGGAGGGATTAACTATTCACTGGTTCAATCTCCTCCGAGAGACTGAAGTTGAGCTAACGTGGGAGAAGTTGAAGCAAGCTTTAATCGATAGGTATGGCGGAAGAAGGTTTGAGAACCCATTTGAAGAACTCTCTGATTTACATCAAACAAGCCAGGTAGAAGAGTACATCGAAGCTTTCGAGTTCGTGTCTTCTCAGGTAGGATGCTTACCGGAAGCACAATTCATGGGTTACTTTATGAGTGGGTTGTGCAATGAGATCCGAAGAAGAGTGCGCACCTTCAGTCCATCCAACTGATTCTAGATGATGAAAATTGCAAGGGTTGTGGAGGAGGAGATGTACGGGGACCAAAGAAGCTATGAAATGTTTATTCCCTGACATCGTACCTAGAATCACATAAGTGAAGTTGGTTTTAGAAGCCATAACCGGGTTCACCCAGAACATACAGAGTCGGGCCATGCAAATGCCGTGGGTTATAGAGCGGGTAGAGGAGATGCTAGGTCGGGTCCACCCCGAGAACCAATGGGCCACTGCTTCCATGCCAGATCATCGAACCAAGGGATGGGATCTCACCCAGCGGCACCAACTAGACGAGTGGACGGGGATAGAAGGGCACCCATGGAGAAAAACTGAGGATTACGGTACATTTCCTATCAAGAGCTGATGGGTCGTAGGGCAAAAGGGTTGTGTTTCAGATCTGGAGAAAAATTTCATCCCCTACATTAGTGTTCCAAGAGGTAGCTACGGTTGTTAATATTGGATGACAACGAAACCCTAAATGACGATGGAGAAATAATAGCCATTGAAGAAGAGGATAACAACGGTGAAGAGGTTGCTCTAGAATGCCGCGCTATGGGAGTGTTTGGGATCAACAAGATAGTGTTATCGGAGAGCAAAAC
>JAOSBL010168266.1:0-11064 GCA_027568915.1 Erythroxylum roraimae
TTTATGTTTTCCCCCCCCCCCCCCCCCCCCCCCCCCCCCTTCAAATATGGTAAGTCATATGTCATTTACTTCTAATTATTTGCAAATTTTTATAAATATTCAAAAGGTTCTGATATGGTTTAGTGAAAGAAAAACGGAAGCAAAGCACTTAAATAGTGCAAAATGGGCTAAACACACGTTGGGTCTAAAAAATATGCAAACGAATCAGTCCAAAAGCAAATCACACGATAGTCTCCAATTGTTTTGTAATTTGCACATAGCAAACATTCAAGTTAGGCCTTGGGCTCTTATAAAAATTTGTTCGCCTATGTCTCTAATTTCCATATCATCAAAGATCAGCCCATTTGGACTTCTAAGTCGTGAGATAAGTATCAAATTTCACAAGCTATCCCAATACAAGGGTAGTATCAGGTCATCATTTTCGATCTCAATTTATAATATCATACAACCAGAATTAGGTTCAGGTATCTTCTAGAGAATTTTATTTCTATGTATTAAGTTTCATTTTTAGTTAGAATAATCTAATTTAGAGGTCTATAGGGCGAGTTATAGCAAAAACAATAGGACTGGTTCAAGTGAATCGAGAACCTAAGATAGAATTTCACTAAACATGACTATCTCTTGTCATATTCAACCAATTCATGCAAAGTAACAACAAATCACCATTCCAGAAACCATTCCATGCCCAAATCAATCTTTCACACATTCAAATATACACAAGTATAGAAATTAAGTAAGCGGAGTCCCAAACCTTGAAATTTATCAATTAGCTCTTCTTTTAGTACTCTTCCTTCTCTTCCCCTATGGCTTTGCTTGATTCACCAACTAGAACACCACAAATACATATCTCCATCCTATATACAACCTTATAATTCCAGCTCTTTATGAGCAAAGCAAGAAAGATGAAGATGAGAAGAAAAATCACAAAATTTTAACTCGATTTTCACAAAAATCACAAACTTTTACCTTGATTTTCACCAAGGATTAGCTTGATTCCTTATGCAAAATGATGTGATTATGGAGATGGAATGGAAAGGAGGTGAGAAGACAAAATTTGGAGTTAAAACACTCCATACACGTCCCTCTCCCCACTCTTCTACTCCCCACTTCAAGAAGTTTCTAGTCTTACACACATGTTTCAATCCCATTAGTCCATATGTTGATTTTGGGCAAAATTGCACATTTAGTCCTTCTTCTTCCTTTAATTCCCAAATTGGCATATAAAGTCATCAATTGATTTCATTCTATTCCATAACTCACATATAATTATTCATGTCCATGCTGAAATAAAGAAATTACCAATTTATCCATGTCGTTTAAATTAATTACCCTTATGTCCCTTACTATGCTTAGATACACTCAATTCTTTATGTTCACTTCTTAATACACCTTGGACATACTATAATGCTTCTAGGGTATATATTGGGGCCTTACAATGCATTTTTCTTTAAATGAAAAAATCTTATTCATATAATTGTCGTATAGTTAGATTTGCATCTTTCTAATGCACTTTTCCTTTATTGAAAATGTCTTAATTATGATACATCATTTTGTATGATAAAAATTTGAGTGTCTAAAGAATTAAAATTTATTGATGCTTGTTGAATATGACTTAACATGAGAGTATAAACCAGGGAGGCATAAGAATATAACGGATGTCTTGAGTCGAAAGGAGGTGTTTGTGGCCTTATATTTCATTACTAGGGTGAAGTCTAACGTGGTGGAACAAATCAAAACTACGCCTCCATTGATAAAACATATTGTAAATTAATGTTACAAGTTAAGGAAGGTGTTGTATGCTGGTTTTGGCTCGATGAGATAGGCTATTGATGACTAAGAGTAGTCAAGTATACGTGCTAAGTTTTGGTGGCTTACGAAAACAACTATTAAAGGAGACGCATGACTAGAGTTTAAAGGATGATGACGCTCCTAGCTCATTCCTACTATTGGCCGAAGATGGAGAAAGACATCGAGTTATATGTCAAGACATGCCTTGTGTGTCAGTTGAATAAGTCGAAGACAAAGAATGAAGTCGGTTTGTTATAACCCCTATCCATTCCCAAAAGATCGTAGATGTCATCTTCCATGGATTTTATTAGTGAGTTTCCAAAGGTGGATAACATAGCGACAATCATGGTATAGGTTGATTCTCCAAATATGCAATCTTCGTACCAGCATCAATAATTTGTCCCTTAGATATTATAGTGGAGTTGTTCTGTAAGAACGTGGTGAAATACTTCGAAGTCCCTGTGGACATTATGAGTGACTGAGACACCAAATTTACAAGTCGATTCTAGACGCCTCTTTTCAACATGAGCGGTTGAGATTTTAAGTTTTCAACAGAAAATTAACTACAAAAGGATGTCCAAACTGAGAGGATCAATGGTCTATTAGAGGAGTACTTAAGGCATTATGTAAGTGCAAGTCAGTGTAATTGGTTGAATTTACTTGACACTACACAATATTGTTATAACTTACCCAAATCTTTTTTTATAGAGAAGAGTCATTTTGAGATAGTCTTAGGACAACAACCTCTCACTTTACTTAAGATTGCACAACAAAGGACAGATAGCAAGTGTCCTATAACGTATAATTTTTCAATGGAGAAGTAAGAGTTGTTGGATGAGGCGAGGGACAGTTGATAAGATCTAATCTTGATATATTATTTGATATTATCTACTTTGTTTTGGATTTATTTTGGTGCTTCAATATAAAAAAATTAATGTTTATATTATTTTAGGAGAAGAAAAGTAGAGATTGCATTAGATTGGGACTATATTGATGATAAATCACGAATTTTGGATGAAGTGAAGAGATTACTGTAATGGATAAGGCTGATCATTTGAAGAGTTGGAGTTTAACTAGAAAACTTCTTTCTATCCCTATCATATAGGAATTTAAATTTGTTTTAGATAGACATATTTGCAAGGTAGAAGTAGATTATGATTAAATCAGGAAAACTTATAAAAGGGACATTCCTCACAACAAAAATAGGTCTCTTCTTACTTTTCTCTCAATTCTTTGTCTTTCTTCTATTTTTTGTTGGAGCAAAAGTTATGTGTGGTTAAACTCAATCGTTCTGATTCAAGAGGATTCGATATTCTAGTTGTAACCTTCTGAGATTTTGTGTTCTAAACCTTTTATTCATGTTTTAATTCAAGTATTTCTTGTTTTTAGTTCTCATATTTCATGAATGATTAATATTGATTAATTTGATAATTTAATTCAATATTAATTATTCTATCGTTATCTATAAATTCAATGATCTATAATTGTCATGAAAGATTGGTACAAGCAGTGAATAGGTTATTTATGAAATTGCATATTTAACTTATGATAAACAAGAAAACTAAGCTGAATAATTGCAGTTATCTTAATTATTTAATTTAGAATTAATCTTTTTCACTAAGCTTATTGCTATCATTTATTTGATATGGAATGTTATCACACCCAGTCAATAGATGGTAAGTTTTGGTTTGGATGCTGTGTTTGAACTAATTAATTTAGGAAAATTTGAGACTTATTATGGTTAGCCTAATATGTTTCGGACTAACTACTTGATTTATGAAAAATATTCTTTTTAAACCAATAATCAATGTTACAATTAGATTATATCTTTTCCTTAAATCGGAGTTTGATAATCTTGACTTTCTCACTTTTATATTCAATTGATTTAATTTGATTTCCTATTAATTTTAGATAATTAGTTACTTAATCAAAATCCCCTTTTAATTTTTTTACTTGAAATTGAGAAACTAGTGTTTAGTTCTTTAAAGATTCGACTGGTTCCATAACTACTATAAGAAATTTGGAGAATCAAAATTATTTTGGGGGCTTCGACTACCCGACCAACAATCTTCTAAGAGCTTCCGCCAAATGAAGAAGCAAGCGAACTTATGGAGGAGGTCGTTAGAGATTGACGTGGGAGACAAGGTATGGTTGAAGCTTACCTCATAAATTTGGAAGAAGATCTTGAGTAAGCAAGTACATCAAGGATTAGTGCCGAAGTACAATAGACCATTTGAAATGCTAAGTAAAGTGGAGAATATGGCATACAGATTGAAGTTGCGCAAGAGATTAAAGGTACACCTTACTTTTCATGTCAATTTTCTCAAGCCTTATTATGAGGATACATCAAATCTAAATAGGAGTCAGGTGAAGAGAGCTCCACCTGTGGTGAGAAAACAATTCAAAGATCAAGTGAAGAAGATCTTGGATCATCGAACAATATGGCAACATAAGAAGAATCAAAAGACTGAATTCTTAATCCAATGGAAGGGAAAGTCAATCACGGAAACTAAGTAGGAGAAAGATACTTCCTTGTGACATTTTGAAGAGTAGATGAATGCCTACCTTCAAAATAATTTGACGAAGGGGTCGAATGCACCTAGTAGGGGTGGTTTGTTAGCCCTTTAACACATAAAGGCACTTCACAGTTAGCTAGAAATGGGCCTTGGGTTGAAGGTTAGCTAGATCACATGTATGACGGTGGCATGTGAAAGCATAAGGTAACAAAGGAAGTTAAATCAAGCATGGTGTGAGTTTTGATAGAATTTTAGACCCTATGTGGACCAATTTGGATAAGATTAAGTTTTTGATGGACTAAGGACTTAGTGTATGCTCAAATGAATGGATGATGACTAATGGGCTTGACATGGGTAAGCATTGGGCCAGTATGCTATAAAAGGATTTAGGCTTGGATGACTTATCATCAACGGATAGAGATCGTGCGAAGATCTTAGATGATGTGGTGGATAAGATCATAATAGATAGACATCAATTCTAAAAGATAATGACCATGTGGAAGGATCATTTGAAGATAGTGAAGATCTTCGTGAACATGGATGTATCTTTCCTAGATAGATGTAATCTCTTATCTTGTTAGTTGTGATGTAGATTGACCCTATCAGATAGTCCTATTTAGATAAGGATGTCATCTTATTTTATAATATGATGTAATCTAATTAGAATAAGATGTGATCTAGCTAGTTGAGTTCAGTTAGGATTCTGATTTAATTATCAAGCCAGAGGTGCCTATAAGTAGTTCCTTGGAGCCTTACTCCTTACAGTAGATTGAGAGATCATTTCTTTGCATACTTTGAGAAAAGTAATAAAGGTTAGCACTTGTTGTATCTATTTTATGCTCCTATTGTTGTTTTTGTTAGTTTAGTGCATTCTTAATAATTTTCAAAAGTGTGAGAGTTAAACACTCAAGGGTTGTGAGGTGTTTGAAAATAAGTTAGTTTGTCAACAATCATGTGGGAAGGCTGAATCTTGCTTAAATGGACCTAAGTGAGATTGTCGTGCAAAGGAATAGGCACAACTTGGGGTATAAGTTTGGTGTCTAAGAAAACCTTTGTAACAACTACCATCATTACAAATTTAGTTGAAAATTCTCTCTGCATACTAACACCCTTTATGCCTAATGACTTAAGTTTCTAAGTTTCCTTATTAGCAATAACCCTAACATTATAACTACTTTATGTTTTCAAGCCGGCATATCTGAGAAGTTGTCCTCACATTATGACTATTTTATTTTTTCAAGCCTGCTTATATGAGAAGTTGTCCAACATACCTATCCTAAATTTAGTCTATAATATTTAATGTCATCCATAGACACTTTTTTAAGACTTGAATATTCCCACTTGAGAAAACTTTAAAACTAGCTAAGTTATCTTCATTTAGAGCAAGAACAATGGATATCCAATAAAGTGACCCATTTTTCAACTTCACTGAAATAGTCAACACTCTTAAAGCTACTCAAACTAATGAACAATACAAGGACATAACTACTGTAATCAAGATGTTAGGATAACGAGTTAAATCAATTGATATAAAAATCATAGCAAACGCAAGAAAGACAGTGACTCATAACCTATATCCATCATCAGAAGGAACCATGCTAAACCCCTGACAATCTTTTTAATTCCTGATGTCCTAGTAGAATAATTGTTAAACATGTTAAAGATGTCAACTATGGAAAAATGTATAGTATTTACGATGTAGTTGATCATGTTTACATATATAAGGAAAAAAGATTTGTATGGAGCATAGGCCTTCTCCTCCACATTAATAAGTGCATCTTGCTTATGGTGCCAAACATTACCACTCGCATTAATTGTCACTTTTTAATAGTTAATTTCCATAGTTATATCATATTATGATAACAACAAATGCAATATAAAGGACTCCGATCTTGTTTAGTAAATGGTTGATAAGCTATTTTTTGGTGGATTAAGAGGAATTTGGTTGTTTGACCATATCAAACTGCTGATAATCATGTTCGGTAAACAACTGATTGGGTTGGCGGATTGAACTTAATCCACTATTTTTGAAAATACTCCTATGAGGAGCTTTTTACTCTAGCGGCTAAGAAATTAAGAGACAAAAGGACGATTGTGCCAAAAAGTCATTACAAATTTCAAGAGAGGAGAGGAGAAAGAGAGAGAGAGAGAGAGAGAGAGAGATAAGCATAAATTATTTAAAAATTAAAATATTTTATTTAATAAAATTTTGTGCTTCAGTATCATTATTTTTAAAAATTATGATATTGTTTTAAATTAAATAAAATAAGTATCATTGAATTTGGTATTGTTCAATACAAAAACTACTACCAAATTTTACTATAATGAGAGATTCAAAGATGGGGTTGGGTAGGAAAGTTTCAAGTTGCATTTATTGTACTTATTAATACTTGGATTAAATTATGTAATTAAGAAGAATTAAAGCATTAATTAAAAATATATTTTATATTTAAATATTTTTAAACATAAAAATGTTTCTACAAATATTAATTATGTCTAAAAATTATTTTAATCTTAATTTTGATAGATAAAATTACTTAAAATCTTTTTTAGTTTTAGTTGTAAGATAAGACTAATTTTATTAAGGGATTACTTTTTCATATAATTTAAAATAAGTTTTATGCTCATTAACTACTACATTTTCTTAGTTTAGTTTCAAACATTAATTTAAATATTTTACAAAAATTAATTTAAATAATAATTTTTTATTTTAAACATAGGCAAATAGATTTTAATTTATTTAATTTTGACTTATTAACTAAAGCAAATAATCATAAATTTTTATAAAAATATTGAAAGACTAAGATATATTACTCATGTCCTTATAAATCTTTTTTTTAAATCATAACCTCATAAGTCATTTTACACATAAACAACTAATACTAAACAGTTAAGTTTACCAAACATCTTTAAATAAATAACTGATATTATCCACTGATTAAATCAGCCATATTAATCTATTGTCATCTAACTACTGATAAAATCAGCTAACAGCTAATACAATCCGCTAATTGTCAAACAAGGCCTCCACCTACTTAAAATTTGTAACTCAAAGGTAAGAGGAAAGCTTATACAATGCTTAAGATTTAAAGAAATCTAAATATTGAGCCTTACCATGACAGTTTCAATAGTAACATTCACAAATGAGTTAAGACCTTGTTAACTCTTGCAGAATTTTGTGTAGAATAAATGATGCCGAAGTGTTGAGTTGTAGTGTAGGCATTCCACGTGAATAACCACATCAGAAGGAGATAATTGAAAATTGGCAATCCTTATGGATGGTATTCATCAAACATATTGATTTGTTGATTTATCATCCCTACTATTTTCTTTTAGAGTATGGTTTAATCTTCCTTGTTTGATTAATTAGTGGCTATTTTTCTAAAATTTCTATAATCATCTGTCTCATTTCTAGTATCATAATGACATGATAGTATAGGTTTTTATCCCTTTTTGTAGGGTGGGTTATCATTCTCTTTTGTTTGATCTTGAAGAACAAAATAGTGACTTAGCACTAAGAATTTTTGTTTTAGGAGTTATTTAATCCATGTGGAACTACATATGTAATGTGTGACCACTTATTTTTTTTAGCTAAATATGGACATATTTGTATCGATGATATATATATAATGTTAAACTACATGTTTGTTATAGGTTATTTTATGTTTTGTTTCTCTATGTATAATCATGTTCTTTCTTTTCTTAATCATCAATATGACATATGTTATGTGATTGTTATATGAATGGTGATTAAGAATTTTATAAAATTTTGATTTCATAACCAATTGAAAAAATTATTTATATTATCCATAATATTACAAGGTAAATGTATGCTTAATATGAAATTAACTGTATATACAACAATGTGCTACTTTATTAGAAACTTAGTGTTTCAAACCTGGCTATTGCATCAAAGGATATTATTACTGAGCTTAACAAATGTGAAAAGCTGAATGTTGACAATTATGGAACTTGGAGCATGAAATTCCAATATATGCTAAAAGAACAAGAGGCTATAAAACTATTAAATATAGTTATCAATATAAGTAAGGAGTGTAATACAAACCAACATAAAATGGATCATGATGCATATATGATATAGGAAAAGAAGAACTTGGTAGCTCATATGATATTATTGAATAGTATGGACAATGGCATTATGCATGAGTTTAAATGGCAGAAAACTGCTTAAGAGATGTGTTTCACTTTATTTGTTTGGTTTGGAGGCACTTAATGACTTCATTGAGATCACTTACAATCAAGTTTGACACATATAAAAGTGACTTGACCGTACAATACAAAAGCATTTTAAGGCATATGTCAAACATGATAAATGAGTTGAGAGATGTTGCTCATGAGTTATCTGATGAACAAGTCCAAGTAGTAATTTATTCTCTGCCTTATAATTTGGATTATATAAAAATGCATTTGATTCATAATGAGAGCATTAAGACAATGGAGGATGTTATAAGGCATCTTGGAATATAAGAAGAACATCTTGAAACTCCAAAGATGACCTTTGAGGTATATACAGTTGATTCTATCTCCTATAGAGTTATAAATAGGAAATATAAAAATCACAGTAAGCCTAAATATAAAAGAGGAAAGAAAAATAGTTAAAATACTTAGGAATGTAAGAAGGTTAAGTGGTACTAACATACTAAAGGAAAATATCTTTTCAATAAGAAAAGTGAAAAGAGTGAATAACTATAATTATGGAAGTAAGGATCATTTTTCTCATAATTATAACAAGCCTAAAAAGGTATAACCTTTTAGTAAAAATATTTTTTTTGTTTCTCTTATTCTATTTTTTTTAATTCGGTCTTTTGTATTACAGACTTAGGAGCCATAAACTATGCAATGAAAGATAAAGATGCCTTCATAAAATTGTGTGGAATCCCACATGAAATATGATGGATTTGTGTAAGTGACAACCCAAGAGTTCTTAAATAATGAATTGGAATATAAGTTAGACATGTATGTGGTTGACTCCTGATCCTACATAAGGTGTTCTTTACTCCAAATATTTAACGAATTTCATTTATGTTTTAGTATTAACTAAACATGTATTTAATTAAAATTAACATAATGGGGGAATACATTTTCATTTTGAAATCATTTTTTATGTTTATATATTTATGTTGAATAGTTTTATTTTAATAAATTTTGTTTACAATATAAGAGATATTAGTTATTCCTTATTTATATCATCTAGTAATTTCAATAATAATGCAACTTTGTGTTGTGCTAAACTAGGTTATATAGGTCAAAATTGAATAATTCAATTAGCTAAAGAAGACCTTTATGGTAATCTAAATATTCCTATCTGTGAGTATTATCTAGCTAGTAAAATGGCAAGAAAGCCATTTAAAAAGGGAATACAAGCTTCTAATCCATTGTAGTTAACTCATTCAAATGTTTATAGTCCAATGAATACAAAGGCAAGACGTGAGACTGTATATTTTATCAATTTTGTAGATGACCCAATATGATCATTGTTTATTTAATTTCTTATAAGTTATAAAAATTGAATTATTTTCTAAAGTATATAAATATGTTAGAGAACAAATTAGATAAAAAGATAAAAACATTCAGAACAGATCCAGGATAAAAATATTTTTTAATAAATTTAAGATGTTAAATGTTGAAAAAGAAATAGAAAGATAATTGAATATTCCACGAGCTCTATAATAGAATGGTATTGAAAAAGAAGAAATAGAATGCTTTTATAAATAAATGTGATGTCATACGAAAATTTTACGTTTAACCTATTGGGATGATGCCTTAAATCATAACCACTTATGTACTTGATCATGTGTCCACAAAATCAGTTATAAACATTCTATATAAGGTAAGGACAATTAAAAAAAACTTGATGTTGTAAGCCTAAAATGCTGACGTGCACTACCTACATTCATGATCTTTTGAAAATATAGGAAATTAAGCTTAAGAGAAAAGAAAAGTATCTCCACTAGATATTCTAAATCCTAATAAAAAAATTGTGTCCATAGGTGAAATAAGTGATGAAAATGTAACAGAAATTGAATCATGAGATATTACATTATTAGAAAATGAATTTTCAAAGTAGGGTGAAATAAGAAAATATTTATTTTTATATAAGACCCATGATCAAATTGATTTTGTTACACAAAATTAAGAAGATGGCCTTCATTCCAATAGAAGCAATCTAGGCAATAAATAATCAACTTATAATCAATTTAAATTATAACACAATGAGAATTTGCTTATTATATCTTATAAGAGTGAGAGTAATCGAGATATTAATGAATAGTTTCTTATAAACCTCATTTTCACATAAGTAATGATAGAATAACTCTTTGATTTTTTTTGAAATAGAAGGTTAACTCACATAATTATCCCATAAAAAGAGGATGAGCAAAGGTTTGTAAATGAGACTCTTACTATTCTTGTTAAAGAATAATTTATAAGTTCTATAGGAAGAAATGGCTTTTATGAGCCCTAATCAATTACATGACTTGGTTTATCTCCATAATATACAAAAGTTATAAGAAATAAATAAATTCTCAAAATAAAGCTAAAGGATAATAGATGTGTCAAAAGAAACAAGGAATGTCTTATGGCTAAATGATATACAAAATAAGAGGAAGTTGACTATAAAAGGACATTTTCACCATTATGAGGTTTGCTTCGATCTAACTAATTGTTGGACCCCGAAAATTTCTGTAAGTTAAGACTATTAAATGAGAAATTATTGATGACTTTTGGCAATTATTCATGT
>JAOSBL010168273.1:0-11064 GCA_027568915.1 Erythroxylum roraimae
ATCATCACTTCTAGATGTTTTAAGGAGATTTGGTGATTAAACTGGCGCCAGTAGTTTGATGGACTAGCTACCCATCATGTCTTAACACCAAGATGAGATCTTGTGTGTTAATCACCATATAAAGTAAAATGGGAGATCTAGAAAGAAAAACCAACATATGGGCAAAACGATAATTTTACCCCTTGTTATTCGGATGGCTATAATAAGGTTCTAAATAGGGTTTGCAATTAGACATAAAAATATGTGTTCTCAAAATATTTAATAATTCAAGAGTTTAACTAATTGTCTTTAGTGGAATGACATTTAGTTAATAAGCTAGAATAAATTTTAATGAGATTAAATTAATTCTAGGCTTACTGGAGCTTGAATTATCAAAGTTCAATAAGATTCCCCATTTGGCTTCAAGGAAGGTTATCAAGCTAAGTAAGAAATATAAATGGAGGTTTTAGAAGCCCATAATTGAATGTTAGGCTTGCACTAATTAATGGTTAATTAAAAGCCCAAATGTTCATTTAAAAATGGGCTAGACATTGGTTTAATATAATTGATTAGATTAATTATATTAAAACAAAAATTTTAAGAAATGAAAGATCAATTTCGGTTTTATTAAAGTTGAATGTGCAGCTACACGTTTGAAATTAAAATGCTAAATAAAGATGGTCTTTATTATGGTTTATCATCATTAATTGGAGTTATGAACTTACCATTAAATGGTTTAATGGTTATCTTTTAATGTTAGCATGTAACCTATTAGCATTGACTGGATTGAAGAAGAAAGATGAACAGTGGAGGGACCATCTTCCTTCTTACATCTCCAAAAACCGAAATGAACATGATAATATTAGACTAATAGACTTTTCATATAGTCATCTTAAAGACAAATGAGAAAAGTCTCATTTAATGGCTTCTTTATGATTGATTAAATGAAGAAATGATGCATTGGATGGAAGACTCTTTTTTTCTTTGTTGTTAACCGAAAGTGGGAGAGTGTAAGAAGGGGTTCTTACAATTTTATCACTCTCTCTCTTATCTTGCATGAAAAAATCGAAAATTACATGAGAAGTGTCTCATTGTTTCTTTCTTTCTTCTAGGACAATAGTCCTCCAAAGTGTTTGATCTCCTTTCCCACCAAAGGATTTTGTTAACCATGTTATCCTAGGAGAACAAGAGGTAAATTAAATTGGTTGAGGATATAAAAACAAGGAGAAGATAGATTGATAAAGGAAAAGATTCAAAAGAAAAGGCTTTAGATACAAGAAGAAGGAGAGCATAGCGCAGCGAGGAATTAAAGTTGTAGCAAAGGAGTCGATCATACTCTTAATCTTTTTTATGTTTATTATTATCCTTATACCATATCATGTATGGATTGGCATGATAATTTGGATATATTGCTTCTGCTGTAAATATGATTTCTAAAAAGTTTTGAAATCTACTGGTTCTCCAATTATAGCATGCTTTCTTTTTCCGATCCAACAAAGAGACCACCAGCTTCCTGCTACATCTCTTCTCCATCTGAATGATAATTAGTTGCTCTTTTATGCTTAAAATTGTGAACTTAGTAAGAGAGCTTAAACATATATTTTCCCTTAAAATCTTCTATTATTTCTCTCTTTCCATGTCTCATGAATACAAGTTACAATAATTACCATATAAACTTCTTTATATTGCTTAGGACTAGGCATTTATAGTATGTCTTGTAAGATGTCACTTAGACTGCTTTGAATGTAGCTAAGTGTGCATAGAGAGGAAATTTTCAGGCATACTTTTTTAGAATATCCACAATTAAAAAATAGATGAACTTTGTTCTCTTCCTCTAAATTAAATAAAACACATTGTTTAGAATAGGATAGAAACTTCAATCTATTAATGGTGATGAGCTTATTCAGCAGAGATAACCAAAGCGAAAAGCTAGCATTCAACTTGAGAGCCTTGCCCAAACTAACTTGCACCACCCTATTCTTATGTTTTTCCTAAACATTAGATCCCTTGCTTTCCTATTAATTATTTCTAAAATAGATAAGCCATTCCATAAATAAGTATCTTCTCCATCATTATGCATGTATTGAGGAATTGACAGAATTCTTTTCTCATCAAATGATAGGGGCCAATTGCCATTTACAATTAGCTCCTATATCTTGGCTTTCTTTAAGAATCTACCCAGGGAATCTCTTGGCTAACTGGTTATGTATTACTACCCCCTAACTAGTCCAATTATCATACCATAGTAAGATCTTGTCCTTTGCCACTATTTTGCATATGACCTGTTATTGAACCTATTCCCTCAACTTTAGAATCTGGTTGAAAAACCAAGAGTAACTTTCTTTAGGAATAGTTTCTCGTAAAATGCCACCCTTTATGATATAGTTGTGTACCTTGATCCATAAGGACTTTTTGTCACTTAAATTTCTCAAATTCTCTTCAGCATCAAACAATTATTGCTTCTGCTAAGTGTCTCCAATCCTAATCCTCCAGCTTCTTTTAGTTGACTTATGTGTTTCTAGCTCACTTTAACTACTCCTTTCTCACCCTTCCCTTTAGCCTATAGGAATTGCTTTATCATTTGTTTCCACAATTTTAACCATCCCTTTTGATAAGAATATGTGAGAGAACTAATAAATTTTCATTGATAATATGACAAACTTCAAGAGTTCCCTGTAGGAAAGAGTTCTATTTATCCAGGATCCCTTTTTTTGTATCTTTTCAACCAAGGTTAGGCATTCCCTAAATTTTAGTCTTCTTAAGGAGGTACGAATTCCCAAGTAGAGGAGAGGAGGATCTTTTTTTTTTTCATTCCATTGGCTTTTGAAAAAAATATATAAGAGATGTGTTGCACTTTTTAACAAGATAAAGAAGCTTTTTTGGAAGTTAATGCTCAGTCTAGATATCTCCTTAAAACTTTGTAGGGTATTCATCAGTAAAGAAACTGAAAGAGTATCAACTTTTCTTAGCAAGATAAGATAATCTACAAAACATAAACTTGATAGAGAAAGCAACTTACACTTGGAATGGTACTTGAATTTATGATTGTTAAAGATTATGTGCTTCAACAACAGGGTAAGAACTACCATGCAAATCAAAAATAGTTAAAGGGAAAAGGAGTCCCCTTGCCTAAGTCCTCTTTTACCTTTAAACAACTATTTTAGGCTTCCATTAATTAGGATTCCAAAAGAAATAGAAGTAATGCATTCTGGAATCCATTTAATAAACATCTGGGGAAATTTCATAACCTCCATAGTTTGTAACAAAAAACTCCAACTAACATTATTGAAAGCTTTTTGAAGGTCAACCTTAATGGCATAGATTTGTGGGGGCATTTTTTCTTATATACCCTTTCAAAAGCTCTTGTAAAATTAGAATTTTATCTCCAATATTTATATTGCTAAAAAAAGCTTGTTGCTTCTTACTGATTATGAATTACAATATAGTTTTCAACCTATATGCTAGGACTTTAGCAATGATCTTATAAATAAAATTAGTGCAAGAAATAGTTTTGAAGTCACTTTAACTTGCGGGGTTACGAATTTTGGGGATTAAGCTCAAGAAGGACCTATTAATCTTCTTGATTAAAACTCCCTTTTTTAAGAACTTATACACAGCTTCTTTAATGAATTTCCCTATTTTAATCCCTTTTTTATAAAAAATCCCATTCAAGCCATCTGGGATCCGTTCATTTTAAAAACTGCCTCCTTTATTTCTTGATCAATGATAGGCCTGGTCAGATTACTAGCAGCATCTCTAGGAACCTTAGCAGTGACAAATTGCATAAGTTCCTCTTTATGAACTTTAGCACCCCCTTTTTGTTCCTAGGATATTTTGAAAAAATTCCCTACCATCCTTAGCAATCTCAACTTGCCCATATAATATCTCCCCCGATTCAACTTTTATGGAAGCGATTTTGTTAATATTCCTTCTTGCTGACACTGTATTAAAGAAAAACTTCATGCATCTATCCCCATCCTTGATCCAGTTGATCCTGGATCGTTGTTGTAATAAGGAAAAATGATTATTCACCACTTACAAATAGTCCTTAATTGTTGCCTTCTCCTCATTTGCTAGATTTTCATCCCTTGGATTATCTGTTAGAGAGTTTTGGATATATGAGAGTCGTATTCGTGCATCTTCTATCTTATTTTTGGTATTCTGTCCCTTTCTTGCATTCAACTTCTTCAATTCCTGCTTTATTTCCTTAAGCTTTTGTAAAAAAATGAACTATTTTGTACCAAAAATCTTAATCTCCAAACCTTCGGGGATGGCTTCTCAGAAGCCCTCCATATTGGCAAGAAAATTATTAAACCTGAAGGGATGTTTAATACTGGCCTTTTTAAAAAGATTATTGATATGTGCTTAATTGATTATATATTTTTCCATAATACTTAGCAATTAATGATATAAAATTGCTTAAGGTACTCACTTTGACTCATATATGATTTTAGCACAATTTGGAAACAAAATAGCTAATGTGAGTTGAAAGCACCATCTTTGACCATTTTTCAAAGATTTACACTCACTTGTCTTCATAGAGCAAGAAAAAGAAGATTAAAAGCAATAGAATACAAGAAAATGCCAAGAAATATGAGATATATGTTGAACATATCTCAAGGAGGAGACAAGAAAAAGAAAAAAAAAAGGAAATGATATGAGAATCACTAATAGCCATATATTAATTTAGCACGGTCGTGATGCACAACCGTGAGTTTTAACTTAGGGCTGTGCAATATAAAAGCATAGGCGCGAGTCACTCTCACACCTACCTACGACACACCATTCACACCCATGAAAATACAAGTCACAAGAGTGACACTTGACACCTCACCAATTTAACCTTAATTTTTTACATAAAAGCAAGAGAGCTGTGACGGCCAAGCGTTTTATGAAATGTTTTAGTGTTTTTAGCTGGGAAAAGTTTTGGGAGCTTTAGGAGAGCATAAAGAGGGTGAAAAAAGCTCTCAACCTTGAGAGACCTATAGAGGGGTAGCTTCCCGATGCCGATTCGGAGGCGAAATCGACATCAACAACTGGTTCAGCATTCTTGCTTGTATTTGTTGTTTCTTTCTCTCTTTAGGAATTAATTGTGTTATCTTCTGCCTATTGTTTGGGTATTGTGAAAAGATGATTTGAATGTGTTCATTGGTTCAATTTATTAGAAACCCATTGCTAGAATTTGAATATAATCCATAATTGTATGTTGAAATTTATTTATAGCGACTAATGATTCGTAATCATTAGGGATAACATAACCTAGGTTAAATGACCCCATTTCATCTGGTTGTTGCCTTAATTAATCGATTTTCCTAATTCATAATGAGGCTGCCCAATTGAATTTAGAGATCGTATTATTTGGTGGATAGGTTTAATTAATGATCGTATCTTGATTAAGCACAACCAAAGGGAAAGCTTGTTAGAGTAGTGCTCTAAGGGTAATCACCTTTAGCAATTTTGTACAAACTTTATTTTGACTAATAAAGAGAAAGGCAAATTTTCATTTTTCTAATGTTCGTTTATTTATGAATTGATGTCGATCTTAAATCAAATTAATGAAGTCCATGATATAAAACATAGCATGAAGGAAATCATGATGATATCATGATAATGAGATTCCTATCATGAGAAATTATGTTAGTATCTAAATTATCCCTTGTCATAGGATTAATAAGATAGGAAATTATTAATCTGGATAAACTAGCACATGTTATTCTCTTTGATTTGATCAAGTAGTGGATCTCAAAAAGTGTAATCATTATATGTTTTAACATGTGGATGCTTACTAAGAGTAGTAAGTACATTGGATGACCCGCTATGAGATTATCATATGGATGATCTATCAAATGTCAATTATTAATCTCATCATAGAAATGGTGCAAATATCCTTAGACTTGAGGAACTCAAGGATATCTTGGATACTGATCCTGTGCTTTGACATCATTCCTTGTTGCCTCAAGACAAGGTGGCTCATAGGGTGGTGATTGGGTACAACTGTTAGTATTCAAAGGCAATTCGGTAGCCAATAAAGAATTCACCACTCCTGATAGAAGGAATCTCTTTATGACACATAACTACTCTAGCCAAATACTCCTGAGTAATGACCCCGACAAGAGTAATGAGAACCCATGACAAGAACTAACATCACTTGGACTAGATGTGACGTAGTCAGTCTAGTGGGAGTTGACACATAGCCCATACTCCAAACCAAGTGGGGTATAGAATGGTGAAAGGACAAATTGCACGATAATTGTCAATGGAAAGGTTCATAAGATGAATAATTAAATATCGAAGAGTTCGTGTGTTAACCCACTTATATTCCTGTAAATTGGCATAATGAAACTATTCATGATTTGCTTGAATTAAGTGTTAATTCAAGTGGCATGAAACCATCCGTGATTTTCTCAAATTAAGAGTTAATTCAAATGCCTAAAATAACTAGGAACCTAAGTGTCACATGCATAAAAGATTCGATGAGAAACAAACTATGCATGGCTATCAATTAAGTAGTGAGACAGGATCGTGACCGAAGGCTCGGCAGATGATACATAAGTGAGTTCTTCACTTATATACAAAAGAACTAACAAGTTAATACACACTTAAGTGAGAGGATAAGGTGTTTATAAGTGTTCTAGAGTTAGAGAGAAGTGGTCTTGAGTCTTGTTCATGCATTTTATGCAATTGTTGCATGAATCCAATTGCATGCAACATAACCTTGATCATCTCTCTATTTGAGCATCTACTTGAACTTATCTAGTTTGGTGTTCTAACCACCCTTACACACTGCATCTTCTTTATCCTTGTGTGTTTTTAAGCCAAGAAGGAAGGTGTTTGGTGTTTTCCATAACCCAAACAAGGAGAAGATTCAAAAAAAAAGGAGGAGTATTATAAAAGGTACAAGTGTTTAAATTTCATGCTCTTATAATCTATGTATGCATGCATCTAAGTTTCTGGAATTTTGGGGAAGTCATGGGCAGGAATTTAGATTCCATGTTTCCGCTGCCTTGCTATGTATGTGATGCATGAATCCATGGCTTCCTAACAAAACTAGGGTTAGTTGAGCTTATCGTTAACCCACGATTGATAGTTTCTAGGGGAGGTAAAAGAACAATGAATCAATGAAATATGTTTAATTAAGGTCTAGGCCGAGATAGAACCAAAGAACAAAATTCCTAGCGAATTCACCACTTTCACCATTTTTAACGTTTCTTTAATTTGTTTTCATTAGTTTAGTTTTATTTTCTTATTTCAAAACCAAACCAAGCCCCCTCTCCCCTTCCTATAACCTAAACACTAGTTAATTTCATTTCAACAACTTTACACACACTCTCTATGGGATCGACCTAGACTCACAACTGCTATAGTAGTAGGTCTAGTTTATTTTGGCGTAGTGTTACGACACATTGCTATCAATTTTGGCACCGTTGCTAGGGAGTGTGGCACTTTAGTTTTTGTTATTGATTTTAATTGGTGCTTTGTGCATTTTTGTTTGCAATTAGTTTCTTTCATTTATTTCTTGATCTTTTCACTTTTGTGAGGGTGCAGGCCAAGATAGAGCTAGATTCCTAACAAATTCACCACTTTCATCATTTTTAATGTTTCTTTAATTTGTGTTCATTAGTTTAGTTTTATTTTCTTATTTCAAAACCTAGCTAAACCACCAAAAAAATCTAAACACCTATTAATTTCATTTTAATAACTTTACACACACTCTCTGTGGGATCTACCTAGACTTACCACTGCTATAGTAGTAGGTCTAGTTTATTTTAACATAGCATTATGACGCGTTGCTGTCAATTTTAGCGTCATTGTCGTGGAGTGTGATGCTTTGTTTTTTGTTATTGATTTTAATTGGTATTTTGTGCATATTTGTTTGCAATATATTTCTTTCATTTATTTCTTAATCTTTTCACTTTTTGTTTTTGTGGCTGAAAAATTTAAAAAGATAAAAATACATGGACGGAAGTAATTTTTTCTATAACTCATATTCTCAATCCTATAACCATATTTGGACTAATCAAACTAACTTTAGTTATGGATAGGATAATCAATAGAATTACTTCGTTGATAGTATGCAGGACACACAGTAATTCCAATATAGACCAGAAGCTTCTTATCATGACTCAGTTACATCTTTGGAGAATTTGCTTAATATTATGACTGATAATAATCTTCAATTTCAACCGAATATACAAAAGTTTTAACAGGGTGTATAGCAGTTTCAGTAGGTTGTACAATAGTTTCAGTAGGATGTATAATAGTTTCAATAGGGAGTACAGCAATTCCAGTAGTATGAAAGGCAATTTTGGTCCAACTTCCAAGAATGCGAGAACCAACAAAACTTTGGTACATCCTTAGAAGAATTAGTTAACATTGTTGCTGCTAACACTTTTCAATTTCAGCAGTATGTGAAAAGGTTCCAGCAAAATGCATTGTCTAGATAGGGAGATATCAACCATCTGGAACCACAAAGCGAAGAGGAGCAGCCATATCCACCCGAGGTGTACCCAAGGGACGTTAACATAAAGGCCTTACAAAGAGATGAGGAGCTTGAGAATACTGAGTGTACTACTCAAGGAATTGTTTGTGTCGCAGATGTGGAGAGAGAGCTTGATGCAGAAAAAGATACATCTTTTAGCTCAGAGATAAATACTAAGTACCAATTTTTTCTTAAGTGTTATGCCAAAAAATTTCTAAAAATATGTAGGTTATCCCACTCGCAAGTGTACGAGGTAGTTGTAGTTGATTACCCAAGGTTGTCTCCCATGAAGGTGAAATTAGTTCACTTAAATTAACATTGAACAAAAATAAAAACAAATGCAATCCTAAATATTCCATCCCGATTTGTTGAGTGAAGGCTTTAAAGGAAACCACAAAATTAAACTGAAAAGTAACGAAATTAACTGGGAGCAAAAACGAATAGATTAACCGAAGTGGAAAACTCTTGAGAATTAATTTCACTAATTTAATAACTTATGCACAACTAAGGGAAAGTGATTGGATAGACATCTTACTTAAATTAACAGTTGGGTTCTACGATAAACTTGAATAATAAACTAAGTCTAACTTTCATATTTAATAAGTTATCATCTGAATTAATTATAGAAACCCGACTATTAATTACCCACTTAAGTTAATATATTTCTAATTCATAACTTAAGAGTCTATAGTTTCTTGTTCCATATTAAACTTCTTCTCTTAATCCTTCGTTTAATACCAAAATGATGCAAAGTTTGATCAAGTTGTTACATTCATTCACTTCAGAAACTATAGCAAACACAAGACAACATAGTCCCTCAATCATGCATATTTGACTAAAATAACTGCATTAATCCTCAAGAAAAGAGATCATCCATCACAAAAATAATAAGATTCATCATATTCAAATACTTCAATCCCATCTTTTTCAGTATAAAAGAAGCATTTAAGTAATAAACCAAGTAAAAAACCAAATGAACTATCAAAAGATAACAAAGTATCAGTCAGTTAAGTGAACAAGATAATGAGTACAATAAAATAACAAAGAAATAATGCAACAGATAAAGAACAAAATAAGCAAACAAGGATCGGATGAGGGAGTTGATGCGATATCCTGGCCCTCTAAATTTTCCTGCATTAACTATTACCTTTTGCTTCTGCTTGGCTCTCACCCAGATGATTGAATGTTCACTCTGTTTCCACTTGTCTATTTTTCTTCTTCTTCACCTGACTCTCTCTATTCTCTCTTCTCTTTTCCCTTCTTCTCTCTCTTTTTTAGTCTCCTAATGAGTCTATGTGGTGTAAAAGATGTGTATAATGGAAAATGTGTCGCCACCTCCCTTACTTTCTCTATTTGTAGCCTGTTTTAGGTCTAGGTTTTCAAGTTGTCCCTCCTGCATATGACATGTAATAAGTTGATGAACTATAGGAAAAATATTCATGCGGGTGACAAGCTAAGTCACCTTTGTGAGGGCACTTGTCACAGTGGTGACAAGTTATGTGACCACCTTCTTTTTTTTTCATGCAAAATTTACGTGAACTTCCCTTTAATCTTCGTGCAAAATTCACAAAATAATCCAATTAACATCCCCCACACTTAAACTATTCTTGTCCTCAAGCATAATAAAGAACACTAGACTATATAAGAACAATCAATATAAACAACAATTTTCCCAAATAATAATCAAAGATACCAACAATCATTTTAATAAACACAACCTATGAACTTGAAACTCATAATACTCCATGACAAGCTATTCTTTGCATATTTAGCCAAAATCAACAAGTACTTTAATTCAAAAAACCATCAACAAGTGTGATAGATACTTACTCCCCTCTCCATCATCTCAAGCATTCAAAGGTAGGATAAATTCACTTATAAGTCATTTCATGTAAGGCATCTCCTATAGGCTTGCTTACTAATCCAATCTCCACCACTCATATCAAACACAAACATCAATCTGAAGGTCTTTATTTTGATTGTCATGGGGTTGAGCTAGGGGTAGGAAAAGGAAAGTTATAGTTTAAAACCACAAAACAAATTGAGCAATTAAAGTAATATAAACAATGAAGCATAAAACAATCAATTCTTTCCTTTCATGATAATAAGATTAGCACTCCCCTTTTTATGTCTCTCCTCTTTCTTTTCATTTTTAGGTTATCTTCTCTTCCTTCCTTTTCTTTTCTATTTCTTTTTCTTCTTGTTTTTTTACTTTTACCTTTTCTTTTTCTTTTTCTTTTTCTTTCTTTCTTTTTGATTTTTTACTATATTTTTCATTTATTTATTTAGAACAAGATCAAGTTTAGAAGAGAAAAATGTAGAGGAGAGATAGAAGATGCTACATTCACACCCATTCCTAACTCAATAGCCAACTATATCCTATGATTCCCCAACACTTATTCAATCAATTATTCCCTATATCCAATCGTACACATTCAAATGCTCAACTTCCTTTATGATATGTATGAAGTAAATCACTTGTTAATATAGAAATCACGTATAATATGTAAAATACACAAGAAGGAGGGGGTTGAATTGTGTCAAATCGTTTAAGATATCAATCTTTAAAATCTTCTTGATTTTCTTGACAAATTCAGATGATTACA
>JAOSBL010168317.1:0-11062 GCA_027568915.1 Erythroxylum roraimae
AATGGGTCCAAACATGTAAGAAAAATGAGAAGTTGGAGGAGGAAAACACTTCCATGAAGAACATCATTCAAGATCTATAGAAGAAGTTGTTGTTTACATTAGATGAGTTTGATGAAGCTAGAATGAAATTAGTAAGTACTAAAAAGGGATCGAGAATGTTGAATGGAGGCATAGAAAAACTAGAAAAGTTAATGGAAATTGTAAAGACTAAAGGAGACCTTCAAGGCATTGGCTATAAAGGTGAATGTTCCAAGGTGAATGATGAGAAAGATGACATATCTAGATTTGTCCAATAAGAAACTTCGAGGAAGAATCGAAAGTTTGTACCCACATGTCATTTTTGTGGAGTTATTGGGCACATAAGGCTGAGATGCTACAAGATGTTACAAATTATGTTTCAAAGGGTCAAAATCGAAAATCTAGGCACTCTCTATTAAATTTCCAGTAGCAACCCATGGTATTGAAGCACACTTAGATTAGAAAGGGTCAATTACAAGCATAAAGACATTGTGACGGAAAAATAAGAAATTGTCTAGATTCACAGTTAGTTACTGCTTTTAAAGAAACTAGTCCGACAGAGGACAAGTTAGTTACTTCAGAAGAAGAAACCGATGACAAAGATAATATGACGAGGAATAAGGCCAGGTTTGAATTTGAGGTATAGGGACTGTGTACTTTACATTTTTAAAGTATTTTTTGTGTTGTTTTAAAAAAACAAAACATAAAAAAAAGATTGTATTTTTTAGTTCTTTAATTTTTATGTTGCCATTGTCGTCCCATCTTTTTAGTAGTTTGCATTGTGACTTTTGTTTGGCTCCACCGAAGACTCTTCAACTCTCTCATCAATGTGGGTCTCTCTCTCTCACTACATTGGCAACACTCATCTTTATTTGCTTGGGTTTATGAATTTGATCAATCTTATGAAGATGAAACTGAAGTAAGTAATGATATGTTAGCATGTGTATTGACTGGTGATAAATTGTCATCTTGATTTTTATGTTTCTTTATTCGCTGAGATTGATTGTGTTGAAGGTATTACTAGTTTTGACATTGTTTTATCTCAAGAGGAAGACATCAAATTGTTTTTGGTTACTGTTCCATTCAGAGGGAGATTTTAAGATATATGCGTGACTATTTGTCATGCCTTTTGGCATCTTTTTGTCCCAAGGGGGAGAAATTGGATGATTGGATAATTGTGATGTTCTTTGGAAATTGATATTTGATTAAGGGGGAGTTCTTTTTTCATCTCATGTGGATTGTGCATTTGATATTTGTATGTCTAATTATCTACTTTAGGGGGAGTTTCAAATATGTGACAAATAATGCCAAAAGGCGGAGATTGTTAAGATATATAGTATATATCTTTTATTTAGTTTTGGCATCTTATTTATTAATTAGACATATAAGATATTAATTGGATAATGACTTGGATTCAAAAAGCTATTAGTGATAATTTTCTAGTTGTGATAGAGTCCTATCCTGAATTAATGTGTACCTTGACAAGAAGTATGATGGATTTTTGGGATAATGGTTTAAAGATGATAGAACTCTATCTTAAGTTAGAGTGTGTAGACATCAGGATTGTGGCGTATTACATAGGTGAGAGTCAAGGTTTACTTCTGGAATTTTCTGTGGTGTGGCCAAGGGTTTTTGTATGATTTTTGGGTCTTTGCTATGGGTGAGGAAAATAGGCGTACTGCTGTGAATTTCTCTGTTACGACACTCATGTGACTTCAGCTGGGTTAACGGTGAATTGATTTTGAGTGTGTGAAGATTAAGTGAGTGAGTGGGCTAAATGGTAGTGTGTGAAATCTGCAGTTTGATGTGTGCGTGAATCTATGTTCTTTCGTATTTCATTGGCTGCATGATTTCCAGAATTTTAAAATGTGTTTGTTTAATTTTTCTGGTTGATTTCATAGGGATTGAATCCTGATTTGGTGCTGCAATTTTTGTCAAGGTTTTCATGACTTTGTTGGAAAGTTTATCGTTGACAGTTTGTGTGATTTGGCAACTACGTTTTCTTCTATTTTGAGCGACCATTAAGAGTTTCTTTGGTGTCTAGTTTAAGGATTTTGGCAGCTAGTTTTTCTATGGTGTTTACATGATTTTATTGTGTTGTTAATTGTCGATGGAGTGTTAATTTTGTGGTTGTCGTTTTTAGTGTTGGTGTGCAAAAATTCTAGAAGTTCTCGTTCCCTTTTGCTGATATCTTTGTTGTTGGTTTTGTGCAAAAAAATTCAACAGTTGTCGCGGTTGTTACAACTTTATTGGATTAATGTTTCGGTGAAGAAATGATGTTGATTTAAGACGTTTTTGTGGCTGTTGTACGTAGGATTTTTAGTGAAGATATGGAAGCCTCACAGTAGATCTTTCAATGAACAACTTTCCGTTCTTTCGTTGATGAAGCAGCATATTTAGGAGAGTCGCTTTTTATCTCAATTGTTGTCTTTGTTTATATTGGTTATTGTTTAATCACTTAAGTTGTTTATTTCGTATCTTTATTATCAAATACTGTTGAAAAAATCCTCTGTTGAGGTTAACACGAGTCGGTCATATTATTGAGTGTGAAAAACTTTCACGGTAAGTGAGATTGAGAGATAGTGTTAAGGGTTGAGTGGTGTCGACTCAGTAAAGCCTTGTGTAAATCTATTGTACTTTCATGAAAGTATTAAGCTAGGTGAGAGCCCCGCCAATGTAGACAAGTTGTGTCGAACTACGTTACCAAATTTCTAGTGCTTTTTATTATTTCATTTTTATTGCTTTTGTTTTCGTTTATGCCAGGGACGTCCACGGTAAAATTGGAAAGTTTGCGAAATTGCTTTTCGTTATGGTTCTTCATAAACATATTTCAATCTTGCAAAGGACAGAACCATCTACCAGAAGGCAATAGTCTTATTTTTCTACTTCGCCTAATTATCTTAAGACCCCTTCCCCAGTGAACTGCCATTGGTCATTAGAAGCCATCAGCTCATGCAAAGCTGTATGGACATGAGCTAGCTCAACGGACCAAACATAGTGTTATAATTTCTGACAAAATAACGATTTTGTCACTGGTCTATGAAGTAAAGGAGTTATAGTTAAATCATAACAATGACCTAATATAATTTGGCGAAGGTTTGAAAACTTGCTTGCAATATACTATTTAACAATAGCCTAGATAATCTGTAAGCAGTTAGGATTAACTATTATGAACAATTCAGCACAACCACCAATCTTGGAATATCTCTGATGATAATGCAGGTTGCAAAGTATGAGCTAAAAGTTAAAAAAAACAAAGAAAGAAAAAAGGATAACCTCCAAAGAATACTCAGGAAGAAAAGCTTGGAGCAAGACTTCATCCATCTCTAGCAAATCTCCCCATATAGCTCCTGCATTTGGCAAACCATTTCATGCTTGATGAAGTAGAAAATAGAGAGGAAAGAAAAAGAAAAAGAAAAAGAAAAGTAAAGAAAGGCGGATTGTCATTTATTCAAAGATAACCAAAACAAAGAATATTGAAGTTTAATGTCATAGTTGACAAACAGGGAGTCAAAGACTGCTAGAGAGTTGTAAATGCTCGATATCACCTTAAGACGAAGTGCATTTAAATAAAAAAGTAATAAATGTTAAAAGATTAAAGAAGGAACACCCATAATACTTACGAGGAACACCCAAAAATTTGCAACAAAAATCTCTTTCTTTATGTATTCCTCATAGTCCTTAAAATGCCTAAAGGCCAAAATAAATCCATATTGTCTACCATGAGTTATGGTCTCTTAAAATCTACTCATCAAACAAATCTATAATCAAAGAAGATATAAGAAATGAATGAAGCCAAAATAGAAAATGAACACTTTGCCTTAATTTGCAATTAAGTCTTGCGTAAGCTTAATTGGTTGTTTTTCTAAGCCGGGAAATATTACTCGATAAGTTCAAACAACCTCCACAAATTCTCGTACAGAAGCCTAACCCATATCATTGACAACTATGTTAGCTCAAGGTTTATATTTAATAATTTTGATGATAACTATATAATATTTCAAAATTCAAATTAGATTCATTTCCTAATAACAATATTTTTTAAAGGAAATAAAATCACAAGAAAATTACTTCCTTTCTTACAGGAACCCTTTTAGTAAACTTTCCTTATTAACATCTGGGAGGATCCTATCTTTCTGAACAATTAGCTCTGGAAAATTTTCTTCTAGCAAAGATGATATTGAAAATCCAAAGTCAATTTAAAATTAAGATGAAGCAACGACTAGTTGAAGAACTTGACTATTTAAAAAAGAGCAACAACAGTTGTGAAGCAACGAGCATACATAGACTTTCGAAACAATTAAGCAACATCTATACTATTGGGATTCATATCATCCTTATTGTGCCTTAGAAATTATAATCACTCTATCAAGAGAGAAATTGTTATTTGAGAACTTATTTTTTATTTTACATTTTTTCCTATGAGCTTTTAGAAGCTTGTTATACACTTTGAGTGTGGAAGGTTGGAGAACCTTGAAAAATATGTATTTGTTAGCTTGAAGAGGTTTGTTATCGTAGATTATTTTTCTATAATTTACGTGGGTTTATTTTCTATTAAATAAATATGATACTTTTGAAGTCTTTGAAAAGTTGTAGGAAAGTTCAGACTAAAAAGGGATACTACGTTACATTGATTCGAAGTGATCATAAAGAAGAATTTGATAACATAAAATTCAAAGGCTTTTGCAACAAAAATGGTATAACTCATAACTTCTTATGCCTAAGGACCCTCAGCAACATGGAGTTGTTAAGAGAAAGAATAGGACTCTCGTAGATATGGCCAGAACAATGCTATGTGAAAGTGGCTTACCTCATGGTTACTAGGCAGAAGCCGTGTCGATTGCTTGTTATATAGTCAATAGGTGTCTCATAAGACCTATTCTTAAAAAGACGCCCTATGAGCTGTGGAAAGGAAAAAAACCAAATATTGCTTACTTTCAAACATTTAGCTGCAAGTGTTTCGTTCTAAAAATGAAAAAGACGAAGCTATCTTTTTGGGCTACAATACCACTAGTAAAAGATTCATATAATAAAAAGCACAGAAAATAGAAGAATCGATACATGTGGTATTTGATGAACCACTACCTTTGACAACAACAACTGAATCATATGATAAAGAGCATCCATTGGTACCTAAAAATACATTGGAGAATTAAACTACACCAATAATACCTTCAGAATTACAAAATCAAGAAGGCCCCTTTGAAGCTAGAACAGAGCATGCTCCCTCATCTCAACAGGAGCCTATGTAACAAAAAACACTGAGAGAATGGAGAGGTCTTGATACAAATCAATATTTTCTGAGAGATCCCTTTGAACGTCTAAAAACAAGATCATCATTCAAGAACAACTTTATTGCTCTCATCTCACAAATAGAACCAAAGACCGTTGAAGAGGCCCTTACTGACGAAAACAGAGTTTCAGTAATGAAAGACGAACTGAATCAAGTTGACAAAAACAGAGTCTCGAATCTAGCACCTCATCCTCAAAACAAGTCAATCATTGGGACTTGGTGGGTATTTCGAAACAAATTTGAAGAAAGTGATAAGATGGTAAGAAACAAAGCTAGACTTGTACCTCAAGGTTATAACCAACAGGAAGGTATTGATTTTGGTGAAACTTATACACCTTAGATTGCAATTGATTAGAATTTTACTTGCCTTTGTGTGCTATGGAAACTTCCAGTTGTTACAAATGAATGTTAAAGTGCATTGTTAAATGGTTACATTAACAAAGAAGTATTTGTTAAGCAACCTCCCAAGTTTTGAAGAAGAAACCATCCGAATTATATGATGAAGTTAACCAAAGTTCTGTATGGTTTAAAGCAGGCTCCTCGAGAATAGTACGAGAGATTAAGTAACTTTTGATAAAACTTTATTTATTAAGAGAAAGGAGAATGATTTACTAATAGTGCAAATATATATTGATGGCATAATATTTGGTATTACTAATCCATCCTTTTGTGAAGAATTCTCAACATTAATGCAGGGGGAGTTTGAAATGAGCATGATGGGAGAATTATCATTCTTTCTTGGATTACAAATCAGACAAACAGAAAAAGGAATCTTCATTAGCCAAGACAAATACGCAAAGGAACACATCAAGAAATATCATTTTGAGAATCTTAAACTGATGGGTACTCCCATGTACACTAGAACAAAGTATAGAGGAATGATTGGATCACTACTATCTTACAAGCTCAAGACCAGACATTATGCTTAGTGTGTGTCTTTACGCGCGCTTTCAATCAAATCCCAAAGAAATCCATCTTTAAGCTGTCAAAAGAATCTTTCGATATCTCCACAGAACTATGAATTTTGGACTATGGTATCCAAAAACTGATTCATTTGACATAGTGAGCTATTGTGATGTAGATTATGCAGGTGATAAAGTCAATCGAAAAAGCACAAGTGGTCACTGTCAATTTCTTAAAGGATGTCTAGTATCTTGGTCCTGTAAGAAGCAAAATTGCACAACGCTTTCAACTACTGAAGCATAATACATAGTAGTTGTCAGCTGTTGTGATCAAATCTTATGGATGAAGCATCAACTACAGGATTTTCTCTAAACTTTTCTCATATTCCTATATTATGAAATAATACTAGTGTTATAAATCTTTCTAAAAATCGTGTGCATCATTCTAGGACTAAGCATATAGAAATCAAACATCATTTTCTTAGAGATCATGTTTTAAAAGGAACCATTGATTTTTGTATGTTAATGCTGAGAATTAAGTAGCTGACATTTTCACCAAGTCACTCTCTGAAGATAGATTTTGTGTGTTAAGAAAAGAGCTTGGTATGTGCAAACTCTCTGATATTATGTCTGCATGAATATTCTCTGCTACTTGTCTTTGCATTTCGTTTAGCGGGCTCCTTCTATTATTTTTCTTTAGAAACTCTCTCTTAATCTAGTAGGCTCCTTAGAGATTAGAAGGCTCCTCTTTTTTTTCGAAGGCTTCTCTAGGGTTGACATTTTAAGTGACACGTGTCTTAAAAATAAGGAGTCATTCATGGTGTCATTTTAGCTTTTCCAAAAATGCGCTCATAGTTTGACAAACTCTACGTATGTGTCTGTCAGAAGATATGCAACCGATTACTCTTCCTCTTCTAGCCTGTACGTTTACTCATCCTCTCACGAGATCAACACTCAGGAATCACTTAGTATACCCTAAGCAAACTTCTCTCGTCTTCTCACCTTTGTCATTCTCATTTGTGTCGCTTATTCTCTCTGCACCCAAACTCTCTGCATTCTTATTGCTTATTGTTTTCTCTCTCAAACTTCACCAAGCTTCCCTACAATGACAAGAACAAAATCAAAAGGACAACATAAAACTCCAACTTCTTCTGTTAACCATAATGAAGCTCATATTACTGAACCTTCCTCCTCTAAACCTCAAAAGAATAAAGTGCCTGAAGTACACTAGATTGCCAATGAAAATGATTCAAATAAAGAATCAACTCGGTTGATTAGACAACCACGAACTAGAGGAAATTTTGCAAAACAAACCGAGAAAAGTTCTGAAAAAAAACCACAGATGCTGAAAAGAAAGAAGAAGAAGAAGTTAGAAAAAGAAAAAAGGGAAGAAATAAAGAAAGGCAAAGTGCCCGTAACTAAAGATACTATTAAGGACCCTATTGATAAAAAAGAGCTACCTCAAGAAGAGATATTTCCCAAAGAAAAAAGGGAAAAGAAAATAAAGGTAGCTGCACACAAGCAAGGAAAGACATCAATACCACAAAAAATGTTTAAATCAATAAAAGCTGAAGTCCGCTATAAAACGCAGTATAAGAAAAGAAAGGTGGTTGCTAGGCGGATTTTGCCTCCTATGATGTTTAATGACATAGGTATAACCATCTCTCCTTACTTTGATATCATTGGTTGGGAAATTTTTCTAAAATTAGATGAGATAGTATGCGATGAGCTAGTCAGGATATTCTACACACATATAAAAAAGGAAGAAATTAATGGAAAGCTAGTCATTGTCTCATGGGTGCATGAATGTGAAATTTTAATTTCTAAAGAAATCTTAGGAGATATACTGGAAGTAGCTCCTATAGGGAGAACTAAGTTTCCTTGTCATAAGTGGGATGTTGATGATCTAAAGTTAGTCGAAGTTGTCAAATCCATTTGCCTTCATGTTGAGAACACCCAAGACAAGAGACCCTATAGCAGGCAATTAGACTTAATACTACGATGCCTTACATCGCGCTAAGCTACTTCAATTTTTCGCAGGAGTAGCTTAGTTGAAAGGTGCAGCCTACTGGACACTTATGTGGTGTATAATTTGCTAAAAGGGAACATAATGAATCTTCCAGTTATGATCTTGAGGTTCATGGTGGGTAAGGAAAATCATAAGAATACCACCAGTTGCATACCTTATAGGATTTTGCTCACCAAGATTTTCATCCATTACGGAGTTCCTTTTGCAAATCTGAATTAGTATGCACCAGCTGAATTTCACCTTCCATTCTTATCAATTTGGATACAAATTGCAAAACGATGTCTGGGTAGACAAAAGATCTAAAAAAGTAGTAGAAAACTTAGATCCTACTCCAGACCAACAAACTTTTGTTCCTCCTCAGGATGAAAATAGTGCAAAACTCCATCAACAATTGTAGAACATTCAAGCCAATAAAGCACAAATGCGAAAACAAATAGATAGCATGCAAAATTAGCTTCTTAACATACAGATTCTGCTGAGAAAAATCTTTGAATCCCTTCATTAACTCTATTGCTATTCTTTTCTGCCTGGCTTATTCGAACTTGTGATAGTTCCTTCCTCCCTATACTCTTTTATTATTTTTTGATAATGACAAAGGGGAGAGTTTATGTTGATATATATTTTCCATATTGCTCCATATATGACGATATATTTCTCAATGCTGCTTCGATTATATATGTGATTGATTCTTTTGTTCAACTTGTGAAAATCTGTGATATATAAAAGATAGTTTCCTTTCTTAGGAGATAGGCTCCTTCTAATTATGTCAGAAAATATAAAAGTCATAGGTATCTTCTAAGATCATTTATTATCTCTTTGAATTTTGAAAAATATATCTATTATTGTATGTCATCATCAAAAAGGGGGAGATTGTTAGCTCAAGGTTTATGTTTAACAATTTTGATGATAACTATATAATATTTCAAAATTCAAATTAGATTTATTTCCATGTATAGATAACGGTATTTTTTTAAAGAAAATAAAATCATAGGAAAATTACCTCCTTTCTTGCAGGAACCCTTTTAGTAAACTTTCCTTATTAACATCCAAGATGATCTTACCTTTTCGAACAATTAGCTCCGGAAATTTTTGTTCCAGCAAAGATGATATTGAAAATCCTAAGTCAACTCAGAATTAAGATAAAGCAACAACTAGTTGAAGAAATTGACTATTTAAAGAAAAAACAACAACACTTGTGAAGCAACGAGCATACACAGACTTTTGAAACATTTGAGTACCATCTATTTTCTTGAGATTCATACCATCTTTATTGTGCTTTAGAAAGTGAAATCACTCTATCAGGAGAGAAGTTGTTATTTGAGAACTTATTTTTGATTTTACATTGTATTTTTATATGAGCTTTTAGAAGTTTATTATACACTTCAAGTGTGTAAGGTTAGAGAATCTTGAAAAATATGTACTTGTGATCTTGGAGAGGCTCGTCAAATTTAATACTCAGATTGTTATGGTGAAATACTCAAGTTGGATACTTGGGGACATGACGTAAGCTTAGGTTGTAAGTCAAACCAATATAAATCGATCGCATCCTTCTTCTCTCTCTCTCTTTTAAATTTCCGCATATATTGTGAGTGTGTTCACTTTTATAAGAGACTCCTTCCGTTTTCAACTTGCAAGAGGTTCCTTTCAGTTTTATCAGGCGCTTATTGTTTTTAAATTGTTTAACAGGATTTATCATCCATTAGGCTCCTTTTGTTTAAGCAGGGTCCTATCCCACAAAAGACTCCTATCGCCTAACAGGCTCCTGCCATTTAAAAGGCTTTATCATCTGATAGGCTCATAGTGATTTTATTTGTTAACTAGGATCTGTTTATTATCTGAATTGAAAGAACTTGCAAAAAAAATTTATACACAATCCACCCCTCTCTTGCGTGTGTTTGCTTTATCAAACTATAGTTTGTTTATGAAAGTTAATTAAGGAAATGTGAAAAGGAAAACTGATGCAGCTTCTAAATGGAAGTACAGAGTCATCTCAAGTACAAAGTGAGAATGCACTAAATGTGCCTGAGCTAATTTGATACCAAATTAATAGGTAAAACACCATTTTCTACAAGATATTAATAGTTGCATCTCCCGAATAGGATTCTCCCATCAGTAAGACTTCAAGTAGAATAAGTTAAGACAAATGATTGTCCACTTACAGTTTGCATACTAGCAGTTGGCTCGTGTTTATTTCCTTGATCAGAATGATTATTAGACTCACTGACAACATTGGCAATGTGTTATGTCTTCAGGAGAGATCCTCAAGAGATTGTTCTAACTTCTCAAATAGTTTTACCTTCAAACCATCAACCTGAAAAGTATTATGTCACGCACATTTCAAATTGAAAAATATAACAATAAAAAATTGAAATCCTAAGAAATACTAACAAAAAATCATTAGAGAAGGAAAAAGAAATTTGACAAATTCTGTAAGTTTTACCTAGGCAAATTTGGTTTCATAGATATTACGATTAAACAATAAAAGTTCAGAAGAATGGGAATGGTAATGGAGAAGTTTCTTACAATTGACACAAACTAAGGTTTCATGGAGACATTAATTGGGCTTGATGGGGAGAATGTTTTCGAAATCATAGGAATGTTTTTGAAATCATATGATAGGAATGAACAAATGTTTTTAAAGATGCAAAATAAAAGAGAAAAGGTGGAAAAAGAAATGACAAAGTTAAGAAATATGATTCTACAAACGTGGCAAAAAATAGGAGAAGATGTCAGAACAGTACTTTGTTTTTATATGCTCAAATTTTATTAAAATTCATTGAAATCTGTTATTTTGTCTTTTATAATTCCTCTACTTTTATT
>JAOSBL010168402.1:0-11054 GCA_027568915.1 Erythroxylum roraimae
ACCACTTGTAACATCCCAAATCACCCACTTACAGATATTGTCCACTTTGGGCCTTGGCCCAGTCAAGCCCTCCCAGTTTTGCTTTTCCCAAGGCCTTCCCAGGAGGTCACCTATCCTAGAACTACTCTCACCCAAGCACATTTAACCTTGGAGTTTTGATGGGATCCGGTGCATTAGGCCATGGAAAATGCGTCTGTAAGAGAGAGGTATCCGTATCCTTATAAGGCGTACTTCGTTCCCCTCTCCAATCGATGTGGGATTTCATAATAACCAGATCAATATTTGGTGAAAGAATGATGATGGTATTGAATTGTTAAATCTTATACATGTGACGTGTTGGATGGAAAAAAATTCGTAAAATGATGATACTTATACTTTATTAGATCACTAATGAATTTATATGATATAGTCATATGTATTAAATGAAATAATGACTTAAAATTTTGAACATTTCAAATTGTTTAAATCTAAGTAGGAATTAAGCATTGAGAATGTTGAAGCACTTCGATGAGATTGATGTAGTGAGTTTTAAATTTTTCAGTTATCTATAGAGAATGAGGTTCTTTGGTGAATACCTTTATAAAATTCCATAAGATTATGATTTTATATAAGGAGAAAATACAATATGAGATATTGTATGATGCAATATTTATTTCTACTATAACGATACTTACCTTAAATAGTTCTAATTAGACCAATTAGCAACATTTCACATTAGATATAGAATGCTAAAACTTTAAAAAAGTAAAAGTTAATGATTTAAGGATGTGATGCTTAATTGAAGCATATAATATCCACTAAGTTTAGAACTAAATTAGATAATAAAAGATTATGAGAAATCCAGAATGTTGGATATAATCTTACAGGCCTATTAAATAAATTTATTTTTTTAATGTATGCTTATAGGAGAATGGTTCTCAAGATAAGTAGTGCGAGTAGGATGAAATTTGAAAGGTTCAAATATCATGAGAATGCATCCAATTGGAACTAGCGCCTTTAATGATACATTTGTTGTATAGTTGAAAGGATATGAGACGTTGAAAGATTCACTTTTATGATGAATTTAAATAGTTTATTTTGGAGATGATTGTGAATTTATCGTGTCTACAAGAAGGCTAGTGGGAGTATAATTTTCTTCTTCAGTGGGTATATGCAGAGACATATTACTTAGAAAGAACCATAATTCATATTTTCAATTGTTGAAAATATAATTATCTAAGAACAACTCTTATTGGATATAAAAAGGTAACAACTTAATTATAGGAATTAAATATATAGAGATAGATTGGAAGCTGTTTACCTATTTAGATTGGAAGTTGTTTACCTATTCTAAGTCTAAGTAAATAAATCATGTACTAAATATGTTTAGTATTTAAGATATCTGATACTTGTAAAGTATTAAAGATATCTATTATTCTATGTAGGAGTTGATATTTGAGTTCAAGGTTATATAAATATTAACTTTAGAATTAAATCTTAATTAAGGTTTATTTTACTTAAAACACTATCATTTTAAGATTGAAAGGTTCCAATACAGCAATGGTTGCTAATTAAGCCATAATATATTTTTCATTTAATGGAAATGATCATTTGGATCAATAAGTTCTTTATTAAACTTGATATAATTCTTGCAATTTTCAAGCTATTAACGAATTGTAGAACATTAGAGCCTTTAGGGATGCAAATAAGGATCTAAGGTCTCATCAAAGATCCAATTATGTATTTAGCAATGTTTTAAAAGCCAGACTGAAAGTTAAATCGATAAGACAAGAGAAATGTTTAAAAAGTTAAACCAATATAAAACAGTCATAAAATTGGTTAAAGATTAAACACAAATTTAAAATATTTAAAGAAGACCATCCTTAAATATCGAAAAATTGAATGTTTAATTGAAAAAGAAGACCATTGAATAAAAATTAATTAGTGTATTTTGGTTTATAAAAATGATAAGTTTACAAAAACTGACATATTAATTAATAAACTGATTGGTTTTAACAACAAAAATTATTAACTAAATTAAACTAGAAAGCTAAAATTTGAACTGAAAAGTTGACCATCCAGGGCTTTTACTGTAAAACTAGCTGAACTGGTTCAATTTTTGAAACAACGATATGTAGATAGTTATTATGATGATAATTAAGATGAAGGATGTAAGATTTAAGCAAGTGCTCATTATAAATAATCTTGTAGAATTCTCTAGTTAAGTCACTACCTCAGCAGTAGCATAATTGTCATATAGTGATATGGTATAAGATACTCAAATGATTGGTTTAGTACAAGTAAGAGATTATTAGTTTTTGCCTTGCAGCTAATCGGTTGGTTGTTGTCTAGTGCCAAAATAATTTAAAGGCATTTTTTATCTTATACATATAAATATAAATTGCAAATGAAATTATGATGAGATCATAATTACGATATTCATACTACATTCATGTATTATTCTTAAATTGTTCCTAGTCATTGTTCTATTAAGATTGGATATTAATAAAATATAAAAAAGACTAGCACAATTTATATTTTTCATTATGAAGGAATTACCCGATATCATAAACTAAAGTATGGAGATACTTAAATAAACATGTGGGTTCTTGTTAAAGAACAAGTTCACTAAACTGACTCCATATGCGAAATCCATGTGGAACATTATTTATATGTCTACGAAAATTCTCATTGTGATGATCATATAACTAATCCTTTGACTTGAGATCTCTAAAGTTGTCTTATATAGGGATTGTTATGTTTTGATACTACTTATAACTTATTCTAATCAAGGGTGGTTTAGTTGGTAGTCATTAGATGTAGTATGAACTATATAGAGGTCATTGAGTGATCAAGATATGATTTATAGTCTTCAAGTAATTAGGGAGAATGTTTCATTGTTCTCGATTACTATTAATTCGAGAAATCTTTGGCCAAGGTGGAATGAAGTTTTATAAATAGTTTACAAATTTCATTAATTGAATCAATAGCTAATGGCAGAGAATTAATCTGGTTGGACTCAAAATAGAGTAGATATTAATTACATGCTCTATATCTACTCGGAATATTGTATAATGAAAAGATTGAATAATGAGAGAAAATAATACATCGAAAGGTTAGTCAAAACTGCTTTAACATTCCTAAATATTTGGGTGGTTATGATGCGTTGCTAAATGCCAATCTTAATCTATAAATATAAATTGTTTGATTAGTGAATTAAAGATAAATTAAAGGATCTAATCGTAAATATGATTTAGGGATATAATTTATATTCATTGACAATATATTTGGGAACTTAATAGGTCACATATAAAGAATAAGTTGAAGAGAGCAAAGATATTTTAATCAAGTTGGATTTGATTGTAATGTTTGGGATACTTTATGATTAAATAAGAGATATTTAATAAATAAGGATCAATATGAGATATAAGATCTTATTTGGGCATAATTGGTTAATTAGAATTATTTGTAATTCTAATTAAATTTTAATTGAAATTAGAATTTAATTTAAATTAAATTACTAAAATGTTCAAAACTTATTATAAATGGGCTTAAGCTCTAATGGACCTAGCACTCTTGCTTTATTTGCAACAGTTGTAGAGTTCTCTCAACTTGTTATATGGATACTGTTAGAGGCTAAATACTTGTACTATTACAATAGTTAAGATGAGTCAATTTTGGAAATAGTTCGTATGATACGACAAGAAAATAATCAAGCTTTAGAATAAAGTACGAGTTATGATTCTTTCTTTTTTATGATTTATGTGTTAATCATTTTAGAGAATTTTAGTGATCATGGCTTTTGGGAAATCCAATGAAAAGTTCTGTAATTATTATGTTGCACGTGGGTTCGAATCCCAACCTAATTTCCTAATACTACTATGGTGGCAAATCTGAACACCAAAATACCATAAGTTGATGGTTATATTAGTTTATAGTTATCTTATAGAAGTTATACAACTTATGCCCTTATTTTCTCCCTAAAAACTAACCTAGACAAATTTCACACTCTTTTTTATATAAATTATTAGAAATGAGAGGGTAAAAGTTTGTTATCTCCCTGTAAACCTTTTTTTGAAGAGATATCTACCTCTAAACCACTTTTACTTAGTTTATAAATCAAAAAAAGAATATTACAATTTTCCAATTCTATTATTTTATTTTTTAATATCATAAAATATAAATCAAAATGTAAACCAAAAGTTCATTAAAAAATCTCAGGAAATTAAGTTGGTGAAACTTTGTATGACATATAGTTATTTCATGTGTTTTGCCTAGTGCTAAATTAAATCTTATGACAATTGGTATTACAAAATGGATTCAAGAGAACTCTATCGATAATTGTAGGTAGAAATAACATATAAGATATGTGGGAAAGACTTGTTCAATTGGAGAAATTTCTTAGACCAATTAATGTGAATCTTAAGATAAAAACTACTAAAAACTTGAATTATAAAGAATTAGAATTTTAGGTTTGTCTTGAAAATGAACCAAAGATTAGTTATGTCCTTGAAAAAGAAAAAGAGAAAATTCTCACAAAAATGAAGAAAGCTCTTAAATTTCTTTCTTACTATGATTATCTATGACTTACACTATACGATAGCCTTTAATAGGTATAAAACCCCTAAAATATAGTCCTATAAAGAAAGGGACATCCCCCCTTTATACCTTGTCATTATTTGATTAAGAATTAGTAAACAACTTCAGAAAAGTCAAATCCATATTCAAATAGATATATTGTAACATACCACTTCCATAGAGCATATTCCTGAACATCCAGAGGATATTCGAGAACATACCCTATGAGAACGGCACGTTAAAATAATCAAATTAACTTATTATGGCATCACACATAACATAAGTATTCAAAATGGTCAAATCTCCTCATTATATTCACAAAATAAACTTACTTACATTATACCATTACTATTCATATCCTTGTATTTACATTACATAACATTTGAGAGTTTACAACTCTATAAAAAAATGTTTAACTTAAAATGAGAAGCTAAGCAAACATATCCTAACTAGACTCCTCAAATATCAGTTGACTAGAACTTTGAGTCATTCTTATTCTCAAAATGACAATACTAGAATTCTACTTGGTTGCCTTAGAAGTTAGAACTCTCTTATACCTTAAAATCAACGTTGCAATTTTGATGAGTTTGCAAACTCAGTGAGTGAACCATCACCAATGTGTTCACTCCAGTCAAAACACAAATGTCAAGTATATAACCAATTTCAAGAAGATTAACACACTATCCAGTATCAGATCCCAAATAATATTTTGTTATAGTTCAATAAGTACAAGTACAATATGCATACAAACATTTCATAACACTATTGCAGAACAATCCATTAATTCATCTCAATCATTTATATGATTCATGTAAAGTTATATATATGCAAATGCACATATGACTCCATTTTCATTTTACTTTTTTGTGACTGAATGCCTATTTACTATCCCGTATCTGTTGTGGATACTGGCTCATTTTATTTACTGTCCCATATCTATTGTGGATACCAGGCTCATTATTAACTGAGCTTGTGGCTCTTTGTGCACAATTCTAGAGCTTAAAGTTCTTTTTCACGTTGGTCACTCCGGTCACAACTCCTTTATCTAATCATGCATGTCATGTAATGGAATGCAGCAATTCACATAATATGCTATCAATACTTTTCATTCAATATGCTCATATCATTTATCACATTCTTTGGATCTGAGTCTGGCATTCAACATTCAGTTGAGTACACATTCCATATTACACATACAATTTGAAAACACTTCCATATACATTCGCAAGTATCAAACTCCCGGACCAATAATGTCGGGAATCATACAAGTAACAGTTCAATAACTAAAAGTTAACCAAAAATAACTCCTTTATCTAATCATGCATGTCGTGTAATGGAATGCATCAATTCACATAATATGCTATCAATACTTTTCATTCAATGTGCTCATATCACTTATCACATTCTTTGGATCTGAGTCTGGCATTCAACATTCAGTTGAGTACACATTCCATATTACACATACAATTTGAAAACACTTCCATATACAATCCCAAGTATCAAACTCCCAGACCAATAATGTCCGGAATCATATAAGTAACAGTTTAATAACTAAAAGTTAACCAAAAACAATTCAATCATAGTGAGAAACATCTAAGTTAACTCACAGTACGCTCCAAAAAAGCTATTGCCTTGATGATACGGCAATGTCTGGATGCTAACAATCAACTTGTGCTTCTTTAATCATGCAATACACACATATTTTACACATTACTAAGTTGATCAATCATAGGATTATTCACTCATGCACATGTATATATGTCATGTTCAATGCATGCTCAATTGACTTTCTGGGTATGTATACTTATTCATAAATCTTGACCATTTAAACATCATAGCTTGTACACATCTAGTTTGTAATTATATTTATATCTTAAGTAAGTTTGATTACTCTAAATTCATCAATCATACATTCACCAACCTTTTCTAGAAATATATATTCACATAATTTCCCAATTCTTATTCATTCATACCTAGTTCACATTACTCATATCCTTTAGATCACATTTACATTCATAAGAACACCTTTATTCCTTTAACACTCATAAATTCTATATTTTAGATATATTGATTTCAAAACAATCCATTCCTTAAGTTAAAACAACAATTAACAACCTAAACTTATCAAACCCTTAACCAATTAATCAAACATCAATCTAGGTTCATTTCAGGCCTTAATCAAGTCCAAATACACCATAGTAAAGTAACTTATCCTTATTTGATTCAACAATCACTCTCCACTTTCCTTCAATTTCTCTAGATTCTAACACCTTCATACCAAATTTAAAACATCTTCATGTTAGTCCATTAATTATACCTTAATTATACTTCAACTCATCAATTTCATCTCCAATTCTAACTCATAATCATTCAATTGGCAGCTCATAAACTATTTATCTTTCATGCATACAAAAACAAAACAGAAACTTTCATTCACTTAATCTCATCATATATGTTGTCCTAGTTTTTACCAAATTCAAGAACACTTCACTATCACCTTTCTTTAGCGTAACTTTAGCTTCATTTAAACTTCAATTATCAATCTAAATCATCCATATAGCAACCTATAACCTACAGTTCTCATGCATCAAAACCAAAACAGAAAAGTATCGAATTCATGTATCATTTTTCCAACACACTTCATCATCAACACTACATGCTATCTATCCAATTCAATCATCTTAAACTTTCTATTACAACAGGCTACAAAGATCAATACTTTACTTGATCAAGTTCCACCTCAATTCATCAAGTCTAATTTGCCTTATATGCATGCAAGATCATCTCAAATACAAGGTGGGAATTGGGTGGGTTTTCAGCAAGGATAAAAGACAACAGCATGTACAATAATGACCTAGTTCTATAACTATCTTTAAGAAGATAAAAGCATGGATTTTTGTGTGGAAATTGAACAAAACTTAGGTAAAATGCAGAGATGTAAAGAGAAGCAGGCTTTCAGCTATCAAAGAAGAAGAAGATGAGAGTTTCGGCAGAAAGTTACAAATGAAGTAACTTGCCATGTGTGTCATATGGTGTGATTAGTGTTAGGACACTTGTCAAGAGTCTAGGTCAACTACATGTCCTCTCTTCATGCTATTGTCACCTAAATCTTAAGCCATTTGTCACTCAATCTCTAAGTCATTTGTCACTTATTTATTTATGTCAAATGTCACTCAATTCTACTACCACGTGTAACTTATTTCATAGGCTTAGTCATCCTAAATTTTCACATGTAAATTTGAAATTTTTCCTACACTAAATGCACATTTTAATCCATCAATTTTCCAATTGTAACAATTAATTCCAAATTTACTAATTATAATCCACCAAACCAAAATTCAAGACATAAGCAATACACAATTCACATCATGATCATTTTGAACCTTTCATACCCCGGAATATGTCAATTAAGTGCACATACAATCTTTGTAATGTTTTCTAAATCATGATTCGTGTGTGTATGCGAATATTATGCATGCGAATGAAATGCATTTCATAAATTCTCAAATGATATGACTCATGTGCAATAATCAAAGGCTCTAACCCTTAGTATGGAAACCGGCTATTACATATATAAAATCCTAAAACTAATAACTAATATATATTGCCTCTTTAAGTAGTTAAAACCAATAAATATCTAATTGCAATAAAACATATTGAGTTATTTAAAACAAAAAACTAAAACCTATTAACTTAAATAAAATAAACATCCTTAAATACATCTCAATTATGTGAATTAGGCTCTATTTAACTCAAAATATGTAGACCAAGTTCTTATACATTCTTCAGACCTTATTCTTCATGTATTAAACATATTTAAGCATATGTAGCAAAGTGATCAATCTTGACAATGCATTTGATTCATCTTGAATAACATTTTTTCTTACATTTATATAATTAATCCTTGCAAAGCTACGTTCATATGTTTGGTCTTTGCCCTAGTCATTAACCTCTAATTCTTTAAAAAGATTATAAGAATGGCTAAAAATTGATGATATTGCAAGATGATCTCCATCATTCCCTCCATCTTCAAAAGGATTCGTCTTTGAATCATCTACATCATATAAAAGATAAATCAACAACATTAAAAGTAGTAATCACAATAACATAGTTGATTGGCAATTCTATTTTGTAGGTGTTACCATTGATCTTCTCAAACACTTGAAAAGTTCCATCTCCTCTAGCTACAACGTAGATATCCTTTATACAATAGAGCTCTCTTTACATATATGAATTGGGATAACCAATCCTAAAGTGCTCAACCTTTTAAGATTTTTCAATTTAGTGCCCAAACTTATGCAACTTGTTATCCAAATAACTACTGTGTCTCCCTAAAAACTAACTTGGACATATTTGCATACACTTTGCATATGAAATTATATATACCTCGAGATAAGAGATTAGAAGATTGTTCACTCCCCTAAGAATAATTTTATATATGTTCTAAGTTTAAATTTTCTATATGTTTATTTAACTCTTTGATTTCTGAATCAGAATCTTCTATAAAATTTTTCATTTTATCTACCATTAGGAGGTATTTTCATTTTTAAAATTAAATCAAATATTTTTCATAGGATTTTTTCATAGGATCTTTTGGGATTATTTTCTATTTCTATTTTATTTAGTTTTTCTATCATATCTTGCATATCTATGATTTGTTTTTGAAGATTTTCTATATAAAAAATAATGTTATTTCCATAATATTCTATAAATTTTTAAATTTTACCGTATCAATTTCTATTTTTAATCCTTCAATTTTTAATTTTCAGTATTTATCTTCTGCCATTTAGGTGATAGGCTTCATAATGTCTAGTAATTTCTAAAGAAACTTATATCGGAAGTTTTTTTTCCTCTCTAATATGTTCTATCTTATTCGTTTATCATTGCTTTAACGACTTTTAAAGTCTTTTTATGACAATTTGTAAATAAGATATAATTATATCTGTTTGTTTGATGATTTAATTTAATAAGGGCCTCTTGCACACAAGTATCAAGTTTATTTATTTCATAAAGTAAATGATCACAATGAAAGCTCCGAGCACTTTGTGTTAAAGTTAGTATCATATGAGAAACAAAGACTAAATGTGTGTTCAGCAACATTAAGTAGTGCGAAGAATTCATTCTCCACCATTTTCTGCTCTGCCACACACTTTAATATTCCAGTAACCCAAAAATGGTCTTAATTTAGGAACTTGAAGAGTGTTACACTCTGGAACTTCATCTATTAGATTCATAGAGCCATCATCCTAGATGATTGCTAAAGGGGATCTTAAGAACCCATTGGTGGGTTCAATCACATATTGATTTGGAGTTCCCCACAAACACATACAATTTCTACCCTAACTCTTCTCTCTTCATCATCATTCTATCCCTACTATAGGCCATCTCTTCATCTCAAGAAGAATCATTTGTAAAACATTTGCCTCTTCCATTTCAAAACGTTGAACTTCCTTATAGTGTCAAGATTCTTTTATTCTAGGATACATATGCTTTTAGGTGTCACACACTCAAGTGAGCTTGCTTAATTGGGAGTCAAATTCAACTGTTGTCAAATTGGGTTGAGTTGCTTTATACTAGCATTTGCATAAAGGAAAATTTGGGCTAGTTATGTCCATATACTCAACTTAGACATAACTATATGTTGTTCCTTGATGGAAACGGCCTAAGATAACAATCTATAATTGTTTTCATTCAAAATTGTAAGATTGCTATCGATAATTTATAGGATTGACAAGAAAGCATATATTCTACAAATAGAAGATGACCTATATTTTGCAGATAGAAGATATAATTTGTAGATAAAAAATAAAAAATATTACATGTTATATATGATGAATTGGTTCTAAATTACTGTATATTTCATTGTATATATAGGCCTTATTTGGTAAATGGTTTATCAACTATTTTTTGGCAGATTAAGAGGTATTTGGTTGTTTGACCATATCAAACCACTGATAATTATGTTTGGTAATTAGCTGAATGGGTTGGCTAATTGAACTCAATCCACTATTTTTGAAAATGCTCCTATGAGGAGCGTTTTGCTCCAGCGACTGAGAAATTAAGGAATAAAAAGACGATTGTGCCCAAAAGTTATTACAAATTACTCAAGCTGTCATCTTTTATTATTGCTTTCCCTTCACCAAACATCATATGAAACTTTGAGTATTCAAAGATGCTCTCATTATTCCTAATAATATGGCTCGGTAAGAAATAACTTCTTCCAAAGCGTGTCCTGTTCGTTCCGCTCGAAACAATCCAATTAAACAAAAATACATATAAAAATCTCCTTATCTTAGAAATAAAATTGGATTAGTTGTCGCCCTTTCATAGAAAACGGAGAGATGAATTGATATCTTTTTTTATTGTACCTTGCAGCTTGTTTAGTTTGTTGACCATACTTCATGAGACCAATTAGCATAAGGAACATATCGTAAATAGTTATGAAAAATTTTATATTTGGTTCTTTCTCTTGGTTGAGACAAGCCATGAATATATAA